>CAEGAD010088988.1:0-60669 GCA_903067055.1 Poeciliopsis paucimaculata
TTGAGAATCTTTGGGATGTGCTGGAGAAGGCTTTGCGCAGTGGTCGGACTCTCCCAGCATCAATACAAGATCTTGGTGAAGGATTAGTGCAACACTGGATGGAAATAAATCTTGTGACACTGCAGAAGCTTATTGAAACAATGCCACAGCGAATGCGGGCTGTAATCAAAGCTAAAAGGCGGTCCAACAAAATATTGGAGAGTGTGACCATTTTTTGGTGGCGACTTTTATTTTGGCCAGGCAGTATATATATATATATATATGACATTTTTATAACAACTGAAGGTATCATAGTTATTTGACTGTACTATAGAATGGCACTATTTGGCTGGAAAATACATAATACTGCCCCTTTAAGAAATTATATTAAAAATGACAAGTTGGTGAACAATCCAATTATCAGGACAATATCAGCCATATGTTTTTCTGTCTGGTAAATATTAGGCAGGTATAATGAATACCCTTAACTATTAATGCTAAAGTATTAATATTAAGTTCAGTTTTTGAATAGCTTCAAGACATGCGGCAAAGGTCGCCAGGTCGGGAATCGAACCTGCGAGGGTCGCATCGAGGACTAAGGCCTCCATATGTGTGTTGTGCTTAACCCCTTCACCACCACAGCAAACCCACGAAACCCATGATTTTTGAACCTGCTTTGAATGCTAAGGCTTGTTAGCTTGGCTACCAAAGACAGCAAATAAACAGTTGTCCAGGAACGGTAAGTTGTTTCTCTGTTGTTTAGAGCGTACATGAGCTGATTGACAGCGCCAAGATTCTCCTCCTGGCTCTGATTGGTTGTTTATAGTCATCACTGAGGGAAGGTAGTTTATATCACAGATTATTTCACGACATATTGACAATTTCAAAAAATATGTAAAAAAACAATGGGTTTTTTTTCGTACAAGTTACATACTGCAGCTTTAAGTTGAGTCTCAGCTGAGACTAAGAGGTTGACTCAGTAGAGCTGCAAAGATCTTTTATTTTTATTATTTGGGATTTTTGTGGGCCAAGCTGAAGCAACATTCTGCCTTTCATACAAAGTGTTTCTACAAATTCTGCTGACTACGTTAGCGGTCGCCAAAGTAAGGGCATTTGTTGAGCTAATGTGACAAATACCATTGATTTAATTTATTTACTTGAATGAGAAGCGAAATGATGTAGTGAGAAAATAACGGCAGTAAGGCAGAGACGGTCCAACTTCAATTCAGCATAGATTTCACCAGCTCTAATAAAGCCATTAGGCATTAGGATGCATACCACTTAGCCGAGGCAACCCATCCATGAAAATAAGAGACATGCTTTCATTAAAAGAATGTCAATTAATTTTACCATTAACTGAACCAATATTGAAGCTGCACATTATGATTACAGAAAGCAAGAAGTGAGTCAATCTTCTCCCTGATGCAACACTGGGACGCTGTCGCTAACCTGTGTAAAGCCTGGAATACGCTGCAACATATTTTCATTGGTGTTCATCACATCATTTTTTTTTTTTTTTTTTTAAAAGGAAAGTGACACATAGTGACACTCCATGGCTCAGTTAAGTAGCTCTAATCTTATTACTGGTTGAGAAATAGTAGCTAGTTTCTGGAAAAAGCCACGTTAGCGGTGGCCCCGCTAGCCAGCAGCACAGGTGAGAATAATCAACAGCTAGCAGGAGGCGCGGGTGAAAACAATGAGCAGAGGAGCAGGATAACCCGTGGCAGGAACAGGACAGATTATGACATGAAAAAAATAATTAACACCATATGTCGCTCCTTGAATTTCCTCAGCTAAATGACTGAATGCCACTAGCTCTGTTTTTTCTTACAAATGTACACGAAACTTTGATATACAGCTAATGTCGAAAAAACAAGATTTTGCAATTCCACTGAATAAGACACGCAATTAAAATCACATGTTTATAGTTTATAAATTACTACTTATTAAACATGGGGAATCAGTATGTAGTTCTATACTATTGTCCTTCTTTTGGTTGTTTTGTTTCAATTTCCTTTGAACCCTTTGAACTACCTCGTTGCTGAAAATGTGCTATATGAACGAAATGATTTTATGTTACGTGAATAAGTTTGTCCACGTGATCAGTCATTGGACAAATATGCGGAGCCATCATCCTCCTACCGCTTCCTGTCGTCTCCTTCGTCATTTCGGCCAGTAGTAACTTCTGGTTGATGATCACGTGACTTCTGACGTGAAAAAAGTGTTTTCATTGCAGTTTTTCAAAACAATCTAATTTTGATACAGGTGAAAAACCTCATTCGAGCATCGAAACCTTTCATCAAACGACGCGAGTTTTTAAAAGATTGACCTGATTCCATTTAGTAAATTTGTTTTTGTGATTACAATTTGCACAATTTTAACGGTCAGTGGAAACAAGATTCTGAGTCTCAGGGAAGAAAATGTTCAAATAAATTAGTTTAATTACCAAAGGAATAGAACCAGTACTGTAGATTTATATATGTATTTATGTAAAATGTTAATGACCAAATAAGGTTTGAAATGAAGCTCAACAACGATCATCTATTCTGTGAAGGCGCCTTTAATACATCCTACATATATGACATAGTGACAAGCATTCTCCACTTTGTGTGATGGACTGAGATTTGTAACTTAATACAAAAATATATATATATATTAATCATGAGTAAAACATTTACCGAAATGACAGAAGGTCACATTTGTCACCTTTCACAGCTGTCACCTGGTGCCGCATTACCAGAATGTGGGATGTTGCTGTCATTTTGATTTCAATTAAATGTAGTTTCCAGTGTGGCTTCATAATGTTTACCACCAGAGATAGCAGCGCTCCACAGGGGGCGGGGGGTTCTGCATTATTAAATTTACCTGCCCTGGTGCATCACTGTCAGCTGCTTGCTCACTGACAGTTGATGTGTGTTTTATGTATCAACCCTGGGTTGTATGTGAGCATGTATGTGGTCTACACCGTTTGTCTAAATCTGATTGTTTACTCTGTCTCCTTTCAGTAGCGTTGCACATGTGGGGCCGTCAATATGTTTGGGACGTACGTTTAATTGGAACCAGGCTTCGACTTGCATCATATGAAGACATTATTAAATTTGAGAAATTCTTTCCCGTTTTATGTCAGTTTTTAATAACCAACTTTATTTCTAGAGTTATGAGAAATTGGTTTTGTAGAAGTCGTAGTTTTATGTACATGAAAGATTACTGTTCCTTAGAAAAATGGGAAAGATGATGGTTTTGTAAGGTTCTCCGGAGCCCTCGAGAGGACATGGGGGAAAAAATTATTTAACATTCCCTCACAATAATCTACTGATCAGTTATGTGACATAATTGAAAACTGTAAGCCTTTCTTACGGTGGGCGCCAAACTTTCTGCTTTAATATAATAGGAGATACAATTAGGATGTATTTTTATTTCTTTCCTACTTACATAAAGTTTCTGTTTATATCATAAGTTTTGGTACCTTTCTATACTAAAGAAAAAGACATAAAACTTAAGATATTTTACAACAAGATATTAATATTCATGGAAAAACCTCACATACCCTTATATTAAGGCAGAGTATGGGGGCCACCGTAAGAAGGGCTTACAGTATTCAATTATGCCACATAACTGATCAGCAGATTACTGCGAGGGGACGCAAAAGAAACATTTGATTTCATTCTTCATGCGCTTCCTCTGCCATCTACTCAGATTATACAACATCTTAATAACTGCAGCAGCTCACGCAGTGCAAAACACAATGCTTGCAATCAGAAATCAAAAGCGTCAGACGCAGCCAGACCGAACGCAAAAATCCCCATTGGCATGACAAAGAGGGCCATGTAACAACCAGGCCGTGTTTACATCACGACTGGCCTTCGCTGCTGTTAAAGGCCCGGGGAGATTAATCATTTATTAATCCCGTTCAAACAAAGATCGCTGTCATAGACAAAACATTACAGGGATGCTTTATCTGACTGTAAGAGTGCGCTCCACCAAGCATACGTCCTTGCTTCTGCTAACGTCTCTCGTAGCTTGATAGTTTGCCGTTATATCGGCTTCAGGCTCATGGAAATTAGCTGTAAAACCCCAGGGTGTATCGACTGTACATCAAGTCTCTGCCAAGCATCAGTCAGCACTCTGGGATGCGAGTCCCAGGACTTTAAATCTTAATTTATTAGAGGTGCAAAAGCTATTCAATGGGTTTACTGAACAAACGTTGAGTAAACTGTGCTCTGTTTTATCGCTCACTTTCTAAAGTTATGTTGGGGGAAACATCCGTAACTTTCTGACGTTTGTTTTCGCTTTCAAGAAATTGACCGGTGATGGGATTTGTTACTTAGGAGGAAAACACAATGTCAGCCATCTATCACTGAAGTCTTCTATTTTTACCATGTTGCGGCATGTTTACTCCTTCAAGCTGCAAAATAAGAAGGCTACCAGCAGAGAACAGGAAGGCTGCTACAAGTAGGATTTTTCTGTTCTGCTGTTTAGAGCTCTTAACCTCGGTCTGTCATAGATCAGCCATGATTTGGACAAGTGGTCAGTCCAACACAGAGCAACACAGAGACAGGCAGGACAAACAACCAAAGACCAATTAACATAAGAGGTTAGTTTTTGGACTGTGGGAGGAAGCCGAAGAGTACTGCCGATTGCGCCACTGTGCATCCCGGATCCCTGATCCCAACACACCTACATCCAATAATCTCCTCAGCATGTCTTAGAAATTGGGAGTCTTGTAGTAGAATTGCTTCATCATCAATATTTGCTGACCTTTCAACAGTGTGACAAGTAGCTGTGCTTCCACTGACCAACTGAGCAATTTGACATATCTGGAAAACATTAACGAAGCGCAAATACAAATGAAGGAATTTGTAATGAAACTGCTATTACACATTTATGCAAATATTCCCATAACAACCACATTTAGCACTCTGATCACTACATACACATCCACTGCAACAATCGCTACACCTTCCCATGTATACCCATTATTGAAAGAGCTGATGTCTTTTTATTTCAAGGTCCTCTTGCATCAGTGTGAGGAATCTAAGTCCTACTAAAGGTGGGTTATGTGGATGAATCAGCGTCTTGGTGCGCGCTGAATGCTGATTAGCGACGCTAATCTGCAATAAGGAATATTCATGCATCCTGTGTAAGTGATCGCAGGAGCGAAGCGGAGCTGCTGTCGCAAGTACAAATGAACAGAGAGGCCTCCGTTGTTTTTGCTGCAACTGGTAGAAATGCGCTCATTAGGATGCAGCGAGCTGCCGAGTACAGATGCCTGAGCACACTGTGTAGAGATTGAGAACGCTTGGCAATTAACTCTCACTAAATACTGCTCGGATTATTGCTTCTTGAGTGCACCAGGATCTTTTTTATTCTTTATTCTTTTTTTTTTTTAAATACCTGCCTTATTGTAGCTTTTCATTAGATACAAACTAGGAGGACAGAGTGGCTTCACTAGGATTTATCGTTTGCTCCTAACCAGAACTTTAGTGCAATGTGACAAGAATGTTTATGCAGATGCAGTTTTGTTTTGTTCAAAATGTGTTTTGTTCACATTTTGTCACTTTACAATCAGAGTACTTTTTATTTTAAATAATTGATCATATGAATTACGGTGTCATTGTTAAGTGGAAGGAAAAGTATACCTTTAATAAAAATGGAATTCATATTTATTAAGCCCCCTCTTACTCTCATACCCCTAAATAAAAACCATTACTGAATCCAATTTCAAAGTTAGGAAAAATAGTCCATTTGTATGTGATTTAACATCAGTATAATTATAGTTTTTCCATGAAGGCCTCAGATAAAATGAAAACAAGATAATTTTTTTAAACAATATTAATCAAAAAAGAACAGCAAAATGTAACTCCCACCTAAACCGGCCTGTAGGTGGCACACCTTTTGGGTTATTATTAAAGGGCCAGTATTATGTAAAATTGACTATTTTGAGGTTTATATTGTGGTATAAAGTGATTCTATCATCATAAACATATCTGGAGTGTTTTCTTGATTCTTTCGTGCGTGTTTGAGAAATCCATGGCGACCACGGAGACTGGGTGGACCTAGTTCAACCTATGAGAACGAAGCTCCTCCTTGGAACTGCACTTTCTGGCTCACAGAGAAGCCCCGCCCTCTGAGCTCCTTCAGACTAGTCAGCAGCAATTAGCAAACACTTGGTGAGACTTCGCATCTGCTGAGCTCAATACAGGAGCTACTTCTCAGTGCACTAGTGTTAAGAGCGCTATTAAAGGGTTAACTGAGGAAAGAGACATAGGCCCAATTTTAAGGTGTGAATTATGAAGTGGGCTGCACAGTGGCACAGTTGGTAGCACTGTTGTCTTGCAGCAAGAAGGTCCTGAGTCTTTCTGCATGGAGTTTGTACATCCATGGGTTCTCCGGCTTCCTCCCACAGCCAAAAACATGACTGTCAGGTTAATTGGCCTCTCTAAATGCTGTAAAACTCATTCATTTCAAGATTCTTCAGTTATTTTAGGACCGTACATTACGCCATTCTGCCCTACTTTGTTTTTCCAGTTATATCAAATTTCTACAAAACATTTTAAGGTGAACACTTCTGCAGGGTACTGCATATGTTGAACAACCATAAGCTGAGCTGATTAATGGGTGATGGGGGGGAAATGTTCAGAGTTTTATCAGGGTTTCAGACTGCATCCAAATACAAGTAAAAGGGAACTGATGGCAAGACAAGAAATAAGTAAAATAATGAATCCAATGATGAAAGTAACCGATGTGTAGGGGTAGTGAGAGTTTTAAACAAAGTCCATTAAACTTCCTGCTGCGATCTGTCCTAGAACAACCTCCTCCTTTGTTACGTCTGAGGTCTGCCTCCCTGTCATGGAGAACACGGCAGCGAGGGAAGATTAACAAACCTTTTCCATTACTGTAATGACCTCCGCTACTTCAAAAACAAAAATCTCGTGAGACAGGAAAGCGTCTCCATCAGGGCCATTAAGTCTCTCCCCATGAGCCTGAGGATGGGGCGGGGGGACACCGAGGGAGGAGGGAATGTTGGCGGTGTAGCCCGGCATCATCGATCACAGCGCCGGCACTCGCACTGAGAATCCAATTCTGCCGGCTCACGAGTCCGAAGAGATCGGCAGGTTAAAGGCTTTCGCTCATGATTAAAAGGAAACCTGTTTGTCTTACAAATGGGTAGCAATGCGAGTGTATCTGTTTGGTTTTTTTTTAGTCTTTACTAATAACATTACTAAAACTCGCAAGACGTAGCAGGAAGTCATATATGTGGATCCAGCAGGCAAACTACTTTAAAGCCAAACTGACCAAAGTAGATTTCACTTCATATTATACACAGTGCATGTTTGAAAACTGAGACGTAAGAACAGAAAAGCTCAGAATGTGTCTAAACCGGCTGCTTAAGGAGATAGGTCTCATGCATTGGAGCTCAGAGCAAATATTTGACGCATCTGTCATATTTGCTGACCTTTCGAGTATATCAGACTTGGCTGCCTTTGTTCATTTTGTCAGCCTCTTTTATAGATAAAAATACACTTACTAAGAACACAAACTGAAGGGTCTAATTTGGGTGCAATTTAATTCAGACAAGCAAAGGTATGGAAGCTGATGGATTTGTAAGGAGCTGCCATGTAAAAGTACTTTTTCACATTGTATTATCTTAGAAGAAAGACCTCCGATGTATGTTGTATCTTTCTTTAATATGCCAGCAAAATGTTCTGCATAGCTGTGTGAAAGTGGTAAATATGTCGTTCGGTATACTCTGTTTGACTGGGGAACAAAAATTACAACAATTACCACATTTTCAACTTCAAACAATCAATGAGCGGTTGTAGAATTTCTCTTTTGTCTTTGGTAAAAGACCATTTGTCATTTCTCAAGCTAGCGCTAGATTTGCGTGCCCTTCTGGGCATTCTGTGGTATGCCCAGAATGCATACCACAGTCCGTGGGCTGTTTGGCGTTTACATATGCTTTCGAACCAGACCGGAATTCACTTTACCCAAACCAAGACCGAGGTTTGTAGATGGACCAGAGTTTGCTTTATTGGTCCACATCAGAGTTCAATTGCGCTCTCACACCTCCCCAAACAAGCTGGACATCTTAGGTAAACCAACTCAAGTTTGACTGCCAAACTCACTGACTAACTCTGGAGTGAATGCACTAATTGAAGCTAAAATACTTTGGCGCAATGCTACTTAATTGGCTGGCATTTCCAAGGCAGCCAATCCAGAAACGCCATTTATTTTTCTTTGCGCTAATTGGCCAAAGAGCAGAAGACTGTACGTATTAATGTATATTGAGGTATATTTGATGTTTAAACTATTAAAACACTGTTTGAGGATCACCTTGTAACGAGTGTCTCTCAAACATTTATTCGTCAACAGATTATCTGAAGGCAAGTTTTCAAGTAGCAATCTGCTCTTACTGTCATCGTAATTATCCGACGCGCTGCAGGTCAGCTAACAATTAACAGTGCTGCTCTTTACTGCCTAACGCACTCAAATGAAAATCCTCCAGCCATCTAATGGCTAAACGTTACCCCATTGATACGCTTTCATCTGCTTAAAACTTTTGATGTTCTGTTTGTCAGCCAAGGACATTCTCACCAATGTCACCATTAAAGACAGATTAAAGGTTGTATTGTTTAAGCAAAGGCCTTTGTGCAACCGGACATGCAACTCAGTTGAAGCGATATCATTATCTTCACATGTAGGGTTCACTGAGTATTGTGACCAGACAAATCCAAACGTCGCTTCTACTTACATTTGTTCGATCTAAATCCACATTTATGCGTTTTAAATTCACCTAACTTGTTTGTTTATAAGAGAGGTGGCAGCGTGTCATGAATGCCGTCTGGAAGTGAATGTGCGTAGATGTCAAAGAAACACAGCTTGAGATTTTTTTTCAGTGTTTTATACAAAATGCTGCTTATACAAAAACACATTTCTGTCTCTATTGAGTCCATATATCCATGTAAGATAAAGTCTCCTAATCAAAGTGGCATTAAAGTATGAAAAAGACATTTTCAATACTGTTATTTCTCTGGTTATCTATAATAAATCATCCATTTCAGCAAAGCAAAATTTACAAATATTAATACTTTTACTCTTTAATACTGACTGTAACTTTATGGTAAGCTATAAAACTAAGTTGGAAAGCTCAAAAAGCACCAAGCTGCAGTTTTGCACGACAATCACGCACACAAATGCTAGAGATTAGTTTTGTATCTGTAATTTTCTCCAAACACCTTTTTTTCCCCCTCACAAAACTCACATAGTAGTGAATAAAATATTCTTGTTTTAGCAGTAAACAGCCGCTGTCTTCTATTCTAAAAGAAAAACAAGGCCTGTGACATTAAAAACCTGATCATTCACAAGTTTTAAATCGTGAGCTCTATTTAAATCAGAAGTCTTTTGAAAGCAAGTCTAAGTTGACTCTTAAGTTTCTGTTTACATGTGACTCCCAAACTCTGGCGTGAGCCACCAGATAACACCTTGTTTGTCAGACAAAGCAGACATCCGAAGCCGCACACTGTGTAAAGATTTGTTTTTAGGAAGCAGCCTTCAGCCCGGGCCTCTGTGATTGCTCTCAGAGCCTCAGCCTGCGGGCTAAATACCACGGTTAGCTTGTGTTTGGAGTCAAACGGCTGCTTTTGCCGAAGATTTTGGAGGCTAAGAACATTTTCCCCGGCCCCCCGTGGAGCCTGATTTGCTGTTACTTAAACACCTACTCACTTCAAGATGCTCTCAGAGCCTCCCCACCTTCCCTCTGTCGTTCTCCCTCGTACCATTTTTCTTTCACTCGCTCAACCGCAGTCTTCTCTCTCTCTCTCTACATCTCTCTCTCTTTTTAATTCATTTCCGCTTCTCCTTTCTTGCTTTCCTCCTGATGTCTTTGCATCATCACCTCCCCCCTCCACTTTCACATACGAGTTCTTCCCTTCCTGCTTTTTCCTCCCTTTCTTTCCGCCTTGCACGTATTCCCCAGCTCTCCAGAACACTTACACTGCAATACACTTGCCATCTCATACACTCCAAGGGAAGGTGTTCAACTGGTACATTATGTCTCTCGGGTATTTCATAGACTAATGGAAAACACTCAAAATGCCTCGGCATTCCATCTTCCACTGGTAAAGCAGAAAGTCTCAGTCCACATATTGCCTTCGTAAGGGAAAGTTATTGCTAACAAGTTCCTCCAGCTTCTGGTTTCCAGAAGCACTGCCAGCTCTTTTCAAGTAGTTTTATTTTATTTTTATTTTTTTTCTTGCATTCAGCTTGGTGTGAATGCAAGTGCGGTACTTAGCACGTGTCTAATCTTGCATGTTGGTGATGAAAGTCATAGCGTTACTTTGGAGAACAACAATAAAAAGCTGCCTGTATGTTACAGAGACTACAGATATGTTGAGTGATTTTAATAATGAAGAAATGATGTACATTATGTAGCATTAGCATCTTTGCAGCATGCTTAAACAAAGAGAGACTATTAACCACTCAGTTGGAGCTGCATCAAGCACTTGGCATGGTATTGCAGGTCAAAGTTCAGCGTGTTAATGTTAATATCAGGTGATTGCTGCCAACATTTAAGTAATATATGGATCAATTCCAGAGTCAGAATCAGCTTTCTTTGCCGCGCACAAATAAGGCATTTGATCTGGGCTCCATTTTGATCTCAATCTGCAGTTTTTAGAGGGTCGCTGTCATGATATTTTACAACTATCATCTAAACGTTGCTTTCAGTTAGGAAAATGCTGCATATATCAAAAACAACTTAAAAGAAAGCCAATTTGCAAGTTGTCGCCTTGACGTTGCCCTCCTGCTCATTTTGGTAGAATCACTGTTTGATCTTTCTCACAAATTGAGACAAAGCAAACATTTAAGATATAACCCCATGATGATAAAATACCATCTTTTGCACCCTTTTAATCTCAATACTCCTCGTATTAATGACTATGTTTTTGTACGTGCCAAGAAGTCAGTGAGTGTGTAAAAAAGTAATAAGACTCCATGATGAATAGTTTAATAGTCAGCGTAAAAAATGTGAGCTCCCTACGCATTTGGAAATCTCTGCGGCGAAGACCACTAAGTGTGAATTTGTTATGTTGTTCTTTCACTCCAGCTATACATGGTTTTCACATTACTGTATGTCTTACATGTTGGAGACAGCTCGAGAGGAAGTCATCCACATATAACCACGGCAACTGAGGACACGGTGCAAAGTCAGCGACTGCAACATGGAACCACGCTGTTGTCGCTATACTCTAATTATGTTTTAAAGCATAGTTTCTTGATGTAGAACTCTTGAATTTGTGTAAGGAAGGTGCAGCTTAAACTCAAATTTTCATAAAAAGACAAAGCAAAAAATCATATCATAAACTGAAATTTCAACTTCAGTCGAGCAGAAGAAAAAACAAGTTTTCTTTCATACCCTACAGCAGATTTTACCCTGGTCTGCGAGGTGTTTGCCCACCTGCCTGTCAGATTTAATCTTATCTTCATCCCCAATCTTTTTCTTCTTTCGTTGATTTATTTAATTAATCTGCAGCAGATGGGTGAAAAGATGTAAAAGATTGACTGAAAAAAAATAAATAAAAAAAAGAAAACGTGACAACGTTTCTGTTCCGGATTCAAACAAAGGGACAAGCTGAAAACGCCACCGAGTCAGAGGAACCGCCAGGACGCCTCCGTGCATCTCTTTGAAGATCACTTGTGACTGGAGGACCGGTTCTACCGGGAAAGGCTGTTTATCTGGAAGATAAAAGCACTGCGGCGGTTGAGACAAATGAAATATGCATGCTGAAGTGCCACAAAGATTACAAATCTTCACAGATGTTGTGTTCTTGGTTCCCCACAATGTGCTGGGAACCACCCTGCACACCGCCCCCTAACTGCCCCCATTATACAGTCATACATCATATTGAACACGGTTCAGACTGTAGTAACATGTTCAACTTTGTCATGTAGCGCAAAGCTAAATATTGCTGCCATTGTTCCAAAAAAATTTTTGGTTTCTTCTGTTTTTGCTTTTTTGTTGTTGTTGCAAACTTTACATCCTTTAGTTTCATTCAGTTCAGTTCAAATACACCTTATTAATCCCAATGGTAAATTAACTACTTAATATTTACTCAAGGTCAATGTTTGTGTTTCATTATTAGCAGAGCAACATCTGTTGAAAAATTCCAAGGCACAAACACTGGTGATCAAAAACAAAACAACGGCCCATCCAAAATTCCCCAGAAAAAACTTCTGGAGGATCACTAAGACTTTTGGGAACACATTCTGTGGACTGAAGAAAGAAACATCAATGTTTTTGAAAGGTGCGTTTCCCTTTACATGTACCATATTTTCTACGGTACATGGTACCTCACTATAAGCCGCACCCACATTAAAAAAAACAAAACAAAACTGGAAACATACACATATAAGCTGCTGATATCTCTGCCTCTCTCGGTTTTCCACATGTCTGGATTCTGCTGGATTTATTAAGGACTCAGCCCTGCATCTCCAACCCCGAACCGTGGATCTGCTCACGCCGAGCTTACGTGCAGCGGCTCCATTTCCATCCCGCAAAACTTAAAAGTTCTGGGTGTGGTTTCCATGACGAGGGGGTCTGAGTTTGAAGAAATTTCTACGTCATGTCTGCTGCCAGAATGTGCTTGTACTAAATGAAAATTAGCACTTTGGTTTCCAGTTTGGCTTACAATGATTCACCTCCTGCTAAAGAGCCCCCTGGTGGTTGAAGAAAACCCCACAGAGATGCCACCAGGCTATAGGACTGGACTGGAGAGGCAACAGTGAAGCCGTCCTTTAGAAGGGACAAGAGCAGGCGCCGCCCCGTAAAACACCGAATGCAAATCTCCCTGCCTCCGTCTTGATAACGAGGTCCTCGAGCTCACAATGCGCGATCGTTCGTTCCCACGTCGATTGTGTTTGCATAAGGTTTTAGTTTCACCAGGTGACTCCTCCGAATTATTAATACATCTGAAGGTGCGGCGGCCAGGTGGTGAACCGGGCCTCTGTGCATTACTGCTAATGATCTCTCTCAGCAAAAAACACACACATACACACACGCCAGGCATACTCACATTAAGGCACAGGCACGAAGGCACCCGCGTGTGCGTCGGTCCGCAGACAACCATGAGGGTCTGCGCGCCGCAAAACAACAATTATGTGCATATTCACACATTATGCTGATTAATACTTGCACCAACAGAGTGTAGCGCGTCCTCTTTTAGGCGCCGGGGGAAATGGCGGCGGCGGCGGCGGGGTGTAGTCAAACTGATGTGGGTGTTAATGAGGGAGGCACTGAAACTTTGAATCAAACCCAAGAGAACTAACCAAGTGCTTTCACTGTCATTTTGGCATCAAAGTTATGTAAAACCAGAAACCTTATTTTAATACAACCGATACAGATGAAACAACACACACGCACACACACACGTTTTAGTCGGTAACTGTGGATCTAATACAAGCCACAAAAAAAAAAAAAAAAAAGAAGCAGCATGCTGCTATTATTCATCAGCTTGTTTCAGAGAAATATATATTTATATTTTTCAGGTTCAAGTCAGGTCTAGTCTGCCCATTTGTAGATTATGGATTTAAATCATGCACTGTTTTATCCTTAGGGCTAATTTAATTATCCTCTGGCCAAATGACTCTAACTATTTTTCATACTTAATTCAGGATGCATTAAATGACCTTAAATATTACCAAAGTGGAATATTTACCCCATTTAACAGATAAATATGCACTGCATCCTGACATCCAAATAGCAGAAATGAATTACCTTTGCATAATGTTGAGTTTCTGAGCTTTTATTTTTTTTAAAAAAACCTTGAGTGTCTTTCTGATACTCTCACGTTTGAGTTTGGTTTTAACCTGTTTGTATTTTGATCGTTTTCTTTGTTTAGTCGGTTCAGCTCTGCTCTCGTCCGATGAGTTCATCTTTTCATGTTTACTTTGCCTGGTTACTTTTATCCTTTATTCATTGGAGTTTTATGCTAAGCCTTCTCCCGTTGGTCGCTATTTATGGTTTCCCTCGGGTTTATTATCTTCCTTTCCTCAGCGTGTCGGTTTTGCTCCCTGATCCTCTTCTTTCACACCTGAAGGCGGATCCAATCAGCCACCTGTTCCTCATCCAGTAATCAAGCTCCCAGTGTTTAAGCCCCTCATGTTCTGTCATTCACCTCGGGAGTTTTCTGTTGTCCTCCGTGAGACTCTGCCTGTGTCCGTGTTGTTTCCCCCCTGCCCCCGGCTTTTGAAGTTTTCATTGCTGTTTGATTAAATTTCTTTATTTAAATAAATCTGACCTAACTTGAAGATCTCTACAGCAGGATCCATTGCAAACATTACTTGTGACACTATTAGAGTGGAGTGCATATTGTTTATAGATGCTAAATCGGTTTACTTTCATACCGCGCTGTGAAACGATAAAGCCGATAATTAAAGAGTTCGATGGTGTTAATTTATTGTGCGATTCATCGATTTGTTGTTTATCGCGACAGGCCTATGTCAAACAAATTGATAAACTTGTTCCCCTCCTCGCCTGTGGTGGCGCTGCACCAAGAACCACTGAAGAAAATGACACAAAGACCTCTGAAGAAGACACTGAGCACAACTTCCTCCTTTTCAAAATGTAGACAAAAAGTGTCAGATTTTAGTGGTTGTACAATTTCTCTTTTGTGTCAGATTTATATGTACTTAGACATTTGAATTCATCCTCTACTTGGAGTTCTCAACCAAAACTCCCACTCAGGTATCGAAATTTATTCACCTTCAACACCCAAGTGAATTGGCGCTTCATTCATGGGAAGCTATGCTAAGAGTGCTGAAAGTTTTCAGAGTTAGCAAAAGTGCAACGCCAAAAATCAGCTCTGCTGTTAGAGCGTTTGTAGAAGTGTGCCCTCCACTTCCTGTTACGAAAACACATTATTTTTTACAACTAAATTCCCAATTAAGTCACTTTCATTCACATATTTTCCTGTCTCTGTGCCACTGAAGTTGATATTTCATCCCAGCTTTAAAAAGCTAGTTTTTATCTGAACACATCTTCATCTGACTACTTACAATTCATAACCAAAACTTCGATCCAGACATTGACATTTACTCAACTGAGAGTTTATGAAACAACCACGTAAACGATCACTTTAGAATATGTCAGGAAAGAATTAGGGAAAGCTAGGGTAACCATGGTAAACAATTTCAAACCAAAAATTAGCTGAACCACTTCCTGTTCCACAAAGCACATTTTTTACAACTAAATTAAGCATCTTCACATGTTTTTCTATCTCTACTAACGCAGGGCATTCTAATGTGAAATATCTCCATTTTCGAAGCCCGCTGAACTTGATATGTGATCCCAGCTTTAAAAAGCTATGCTGTTTTTATCTAAACTCTGCTTCGCCTGACAAAAACACAGCACTCTTAATTTATGGAATCTCGTATCACTATGGCTGCACTTACGTGCTCAATGGCCAAAAAAATAAAAAAGTGTTTTTCTGGTACTTTGTCAAAGCGACTCTTCATCTGCAGGCTGAGAGGAGGCTGCAGAAAGAAGACCTGGACGTATGTTGCTGCGTCTCTAAGGTGCTTGGAGAGTTAGCTGTGCTTTATAGTTAGATTTAAGTGGCACTAAAAAAATCCTGCTGTTTACTTCATTGCCTAGTGTAAAAAATAAAATGCCTCTACATGTCACCCTGACATGTTTAATCCAAATACTCTAAACCTGCAAACTTTTAAAGATGTGTTTTCAAAACTTGAGGGAGGGAGGGAAAAAAAATCAAAAAATCTTACGTGAACCAAATAAAGGATGAAAAGGTTTTCGCACAGCCAAAGGTGAAGTGTTGTCTGCCTGGCTGAGATAAGGCAGGAATGAATCACTTGTCTTCAGGACGTTGGCCTATCTGCTCAATCTAAAGTCTCCTGGCTTTTGGGATGGCAGCGAGAATCTCTGCAATTCTTCTAGTTCAGACTGAAACTTTATAAATGTATTTTGGTTTTTTATGTCTTAAACCGTTGACACTCAGCATGTTTAACAGTAAATGGTTTAGCACCGATTTAGAAGTTGTTTCAGGGTAAACAGACATGGCGCTGTCTGCTGAAGAGTGTGGATCTTAATGCCAACCTTCCATTTTTAATAACTCTTTTTCATCTTTCTATGCTTTCTTCTTTCGTTCCACTTTTCCTTTCTTTTATTTTTCCCTCCTTGTTTCTGTTTTTGATCATTCAATATGTTGTGTCACTAGTTGGTCCAACTGTTTATCCTTCCTTTCATCTATCTGTTGTCCCATCCTTCTCTCCTTTCTTCTGTTTGTTTACCCCTCATTCCTTCCCTCTTTCATCACTCCTTTCTTGTCCTTCCTTCATAATTGATATTTTATTTTTATGATGAGGAACACGCCGTCTGGCTCAAATAAAATGACGGCGGTTTTCTCTGGTACTTTGGGTTCTTGCTGACTTACGACACGCTCTGCCTGTTTTATTTTTTTTTTTTTCCTCCCTAAGCTGTTGAATTTCAATGGGGGAAAAAAAAAATCATAAATCAAAATAAAATACATATTTGCTTCTTAGTTCTAAAAAAAAAAAAAAAATTCGAAAAATGCCTAAACTGACAAGCTAAAGCAATTACAATTAAATCTTAAACCTATATGTTTTACTGAGGCCTTTGCCAGCGACAGGCAGTAATTGCAGACAGCTTTATGTGGTAAGTTTGAGGTACAATGAAATGGGAAAACGTACTTTTTGCTGTCACCGCTAACAGCAGCAGTGTTGATCAGCAAAAACAGTTTTCTGAAAGGTTCTTTGTGCGGACGGCGGTAAAGACCAAACGTGTTGATAAAGGTGCCATTCAGCAACGGACGGAGACGTGTTGGTCCAATCAAAACCCCCGAATAACAGCGATCAATACCCAGCCGTACGACATGATCCCTCTTTAATTAAAGCCTGAGTATCAACCCTCACGATGAGAGAGTCGACCAGTTAATGATCAAGCAATACGGGCGGAAAATTAGCAGTCGAAAGACGTCTGACGGCGCATCGTGAGACAACAGCAGTGATCAACAAATAATTAGGTTCTAAAGGCGTCTGGAACGACACAAAGGGTGCAATCAGAGAGGAAGAGAATCGGGGTGTGATGATGGATCGCAGCTGGAAGGGGAAACATTTTCTGCTGTCTTTTTTTGTTGCTGTTTATCAGATCCCTGTCCAGCATAAGGAGACAGAGCGTGCATGAAGATGTTGATGACTGCTGCTTTTATTGGAGACATATGGGAGCGTCGCAGTGCGAGGTGGGGATTATCACATATCTCAAAACTGTTGGGCAGCGTGGCCTTTTTCTGCTCTGATGTGGGTGTAATTAGATGAATCAGGATTTTGTAAAGAAGTTTGCCCTGGTTTTGTAACGTAAACTCATTCAAGTGACAATAATCGATGCATTTTTATTTTTTAAAGGGACAGTGTTATGTATTTTCCAGACACAATGCCATTTTACAGTACAATCGAGTAACTGTCACCTAGAGTTCCTATAAAAAAAAAACATGACAAAAATGTGACTTTGCAATTGATCGCTTGGAAATTGGACCTCTGTCCCTTTAAGAAGCTCTTGCTCTTTCCGACACTCCACCTTCAGAAAGTCATTACAACAATCCTCTTAAGAGTGTTTTTCCCCTCCGATGTCACAATAAGTAGAAGAGTCATAATTTTGTAAAGGAGTTAAGCATTGTTTTGTAACTAATATTCATTCAGTGCACAATAATTGGGGCACTGTTTTTGTTTAGTTTTTTAAAATGGAGTGTATTATGTATTCTCCAGGCGCACAGTGCCATTTAATAGCACAGTTAAGTAGTTATGTTATCTTCAGCTGGTAAGAAAATACTGTATATATAAAATATGACTCAAAACAAATTTTACTTCACAATTGAAAGCCTTGAAAATGGGTCTCTGTCCCTTTAAGAAGCACCTCTGTCCGACATTCTGTGTTTAGAAAGTCATTACAGCCATGCTCCTACATTATTCCGTTTACAGACATTCTTAATAGCGTTTTTCCTGCTCTGTCACATTGGTTAAGGTCAACTTAGCAAAGGTTAACTTAACTTTAAATTTGATTAAGTTAACTAAGGTAACATTGTTTTTATTTTCATTGAAGTGACAATAATTAATGCACTTTTTTCAAGTGGCAGTATTATGATTTCCAGTGACATGGCACCATTTTATAGCATAAGCAAGTAATTATGTTACCATTAGTTGCTATGAAAATGCTGTGTATATGAAACGCAACTTAAAAGAAATTTGACTTTGCAATCAAACGCTTTGAGAATGGGCCTCTGTCTCTTTAAGAAGCTCCCAGTCTTTCTGACTCTCTGTCTTCAGGAAGTCACCTTTGCAACACTGCCCCTTTAAAGATAGTTGGATAATATGAGTTACATCATCACTTAAATTCCCTCTGAGATAAATAAAGGACTTTTGAATTTGCTTCCTAACCCCAGTAAATACCAACCTATAGAATTGTGCTTCAGTGTCAAAATGAATTTTAGTCTTATCACAACAACAACAAAAAAAAGTGTATTGAGGTGTCTCAATACTTTTGCAATGCAAGCTACACACACTTTGCATTATATGGCAGAGAAGCACAAGGGTTTTTAACACAGGAACACACGCCCACACGTTTAAGCCCACATAATCTCCTCTGCACTTTAAAATGAAGAGATTTTTAATCCCGGGGCCAGGTCAGGAGATTGAAGCATCGCCATTAAAAAGCCAGGTCAATATGTACCGAAGGAAGTCGTCTTCCCTCTCCCAGGAAACACACCGCCGCCGCGTCTCTCTGCCTCTTGCCCGGCTTCATCAGCCCTCCCCGCCTCGGGCGTCCTGCTCTCACCGCTCCGCATGGACACCTCAGCAGCCGGACGCCATTAGGGAAGAGCCCGCTGCAGCAACGCTCATAAATATTGACTTGGTTTCGTCGTATCCCCCCCTCAGGAAGCGCTCGAAAAAACAGCAGGTACTGCATTAGCGCGTGCACGGCAAACACGAGCCTCGGTCAATACGGGAGGAAGCTGCTTCACTTGACACAACACCCCGGTTTGCTCGTGCAGAAAGACCGCCACAGGATTAAAGGTGTTGTCATGGAGAATATCTAATTAGCAGCTGTGTCAAATGTCTTTTTGGTGGGAGAAATGGAAACCAACAAAGGGGTTATGAATTTCTTTATATCCTACATTTTGGCTTTCCACATACGAACTGATGCGGCATCTGGAGAAACCGAACTGCTTCCTTCGGGGCCCGCAGTGCAACGCTATCAAAGTAGAAATGACTGTTCATCAAACCAGCACCTGAATGAATCCAGTTCAGTGGACTTTATCCTCCTCCTCCTACTATAGGTATGGTTAATTAAAGAGGGACTGTTTTGGTTCCCCTGAAAGCGAGCAGAGATTATGCGTAGCTCTCTCTCTCTCTTTCTTAAATCTGTGGGGAAGTCTCCTGGTTTGGCCCTGTTAATCAATCTTATTGGGAAGTTCACTAATTACGTTCTCCCGTTTCACAAGATCGGGAGCGGCGAATTAGTCGAGGCAAAGCTCATTTTGCTACGGCAAGGAGAGGCAGTCAGGTGGAAGAATCGAGTCATTCTTTATGGAGTGAAAATGAGGTTTGAAACCTGGCCTCTGCTGTGTTGGATGGATGGTGGCTCATTGTGAATCGCTGGGTTACATACAGATTCAGCCGTGGTCCAGTGGTGTAGGATCTCAGAAAAACGTCACACAGCCCTTGTGTATGTCTAAGATATGTGGACATATGAATATTTATTAAGAGTACCTGTAAATAGTAACTTTAAAAAAAAAAGCAAGTTCTGGTCAGGAGTAAATAAGGCCAACCCCACATTCGTGTTAATTCTCCATGATTAGAACATTGTAACTTTTTTCTCTACCATTGCAGGAGAAAATGTCATTCTCCTGGTAACTTCACCAATTTGAAAGTATTTGCATCACAACATCACTCGATGTTCTAGGCCTTTGATCTTACCTAGAAACGAGGTGCGGCCCCTTTTAGATGAGGTCTGAGGTTGGATAGTTGAGCTGAGTAAACATTTATGTAACGACTTATTGAATTACTTCGTGGCCATCCAAATATAACTATTTGTTAGCTGTTGCACCAGCTTTAACTAAAGTTGCATTCAAGATCGCCTCTGGTGGGTTACACAGATGCTTGAGGAGTCCTGAGAGTATCAAGTAAAGTTTTAACAGTCTATCATTTGTTTAAGCTTTGGTATATATAAATGATTGAGAAGCCATTACTACCCATCTAATCGACATGAAAATGTGATTGGTTAAACGATGTTTACAAAGATGTTATATTGATGTTACCTTCAAGTATAGACAGAGCCTATGGACATCAAAAAGGTCCAGATATTATTTTACTGTTTTGGGTTAAATTACTGAGACATGAAAACATGCCCAGAGTTTGGAGCGACGTTTTTCCTCTAAATATTATTTTGACCTTTAGACAATAAAATGTTTATGAACTGATGGTCAAAGTATTTGTCTGAGTAGAAATTTGGCAGCTTATATATATATATATATATATATATATATATATATATATAAAAACGTAAACCTTCAGTCTGCCAAACCTTCAGGTATAGCGGGTTAGCTGCTACATTTGGGAGAGTAAACACAATCTGTGATGGGATCAAATTACTATTTATTTATTATTTTTTGGCAGTTTCACCGTCATCTTTTATGGTTATGAGCAAAACATTGAAAACATAAGACTCAATTTATAATAATAACCAAAATGCCTACAGAGAATGGAACAATCAATACTGCATTACACAGACATAAATTATGTCCAGTGAAATAAACAAACAGATGCTATAGCTTGTGCTTGTTCTTTTTAGGTTTCTTGTATGAACATAACTAGAGTTGTTAATATTCTGTTAATTCTTTTGTATTATTCCAGTGAGACACCAATTACTAATACTAAAAAAACAAGATATTAATTGGTTAACCTGTTATTTTTACAACATTTGTTCACCGGAAAATTATTGCCCTCCATCCTTTAGTTGTTAATTAGGATAACATGAACTCAAAATTCAAATGTGGTTTAGGTCAAAGTATGTTCATATGTTACAAGCCATGCATTATTTCCCTTCCACTTCATAATTATGCACAACTATGTGCAGCCGCACCACTATAAACTTTATAAATACATGAAATGTATTGGGGATCTTCTCTGGGAGGCCAGTGGGGTGAGAATCAAAAATTAAATGCATCATATATTGCATTTTCCACATGAGGCCATGGCCCCTCCTGCCCACCCTGTAGGATCACGCCTGACATTCTGTCGTTATATCAAAAAAAAAATTTTTTTTAATCCCAACAACAAAATGAAAAATAAGTTTGTGGTTGTAACTTGATGAATTGCAAGAAATGTATAATGTATGTCGACAATATAAGTAACGGAGCTAAAACTGACATGTTTCTAATTGAAGAACCAAACAACAGAGATTATAGTGGAGCAACTGACAGACATCACATCAAACTGACAGTTTAGCCATTGTTTTTTAAAAATTTATTTTTTATTTGTATGTATGTAAATGATTTAAGTCAAATAAAGCAGTCAGACCTGCTACTTCCAAATAAACCATTCACAAAGGTTGTGTGCAGATGAAAGATCACAAAAATAGTTTTTAAAACTTCATGCCTTGTGATTGACAACTTAGTTTAAAAATCCCTTATTAGCGTCGGATGAGCCTCTCTGTTTGGAAATAACCGAGCTAAATGTTTAATGATGTTTGTGTTGGTGTTGAAGCGCGCTCAGTGCGCTCGGTGTCTGAAAGAGAGTGACAGCATAAATTTACAAGGGGGCTCATTAGCTGCCATTTTGAGGAAAATGAGCTAAAATAGCAAGTGTTATGATTAATTCATTATGTTGTTTTAGCTGTCATTATGGAAGGGTCTTACTCAGAACTGTTTTTCTCTCTCTTAGGACCAACCTATTTGGATTTTGCACATTCTTTATTGTAATAAGAAGTCTGTATTTTAGTTTACAGTGATCTAGAAATAACAGCTTAGATGTAGAATGTGAATTCCAAAAGCATGGAAGTGGACTATAGCCACTTAGACAAAACCAAAACAAACATGCTAGTCTACCGTAAGTGGGAAAAATTACACATGGTCGTTCACCAAAAAGGAACATTGCAACCGATAAAATCTGACGCTGCTCCATTTTTGTTTACATTTTGTGAAGAAGGAAGTTGCACTCATGTCGTCTTCTGAGGTTTCTGTGTTGTTTTCTCTTCTGGTTCTTGTTGCAGCGCCACCATTGGCAAGGAGGTGAACAGGTTTTTCAATTCAGTTTGGGCCATTTCACACAGTGCGGCCTGAAAGTGAAACACACACACGAACTGAAAATGTGACAAATTTTGTAATTTTGGCCCCCCAATCACACCGAGCCTGATGGATTATCAGGTGTGAATGTGAAATTATTGTTCGGTATGACTCCATACCAGCTTCTGTCTAAAAGTACAATAAATTGCAGTTATTAAGTATAAGGCAGAAACTCGATTTTTTAAAAGAACGGCAACAACACACACGCCCACACACACAAAGGTGTTTAGATTCCATATGTTTTTAGATGAAATGCATCATATATTGCATTGTACATTGTACTTTTCAGTGATACTGTGGTTGTTATAATTAAATATGCTTATGCTGTTTGTCACTATGGTTTCTCTGTTATTTTTTTTCTCTTTCTGCAGGTGTAGAAGCAGCAGACATCTTGGGTGTCTTGTATATTCCCTCTCTCCCCTTTAAACATTTTCTCCTTCCTCTCCCCTTTCCCTTTCCCCTTCCATGTGGCAAAAATGCATCTTACACACTTCATATTTTTATTTGTAAAGAGCTTCGAGAGCCCAACAAGAGACATCGGGGACAAAAAGACATCAAATGGAGTCACAAATTGGATCGCTGGATTTTTATGTTGTCAATGCTTGCTAAGCAAATTGCAGAATGTTTCTCTCTCGCTTCTTCTCCTCTTGACCAGTTTCAAATTATGCATAACTATGTGTGAAAACAGTATATTATGTTTGTGTGGAGCAGCAGCCAGGAGATTAAATTCCATTTTGCGTTATTTTATTTATTTAGGCCCCGGGAACATCACTGATCAAATATACCCTGAAATCTAAAGGATTTTTTTTTTCTGCTGAGGCATGAGGAAAATCCTCCACTTTCCTTTTGTAACCGGTGAACTGTGCCGAGTTATTGTCATTCTTTGAACAGTATTATTAAGTGAGAGACATGCATTTCTCACTCTTGGAAAAATATATGTGAGGGTAGAATCACGTTTGTTTTTGTCTGTAAGTAAGCCCAGATGGATGAACTTGGAATTGAGACAAAATAACACAAAAGGGGAGGAGGTCTGACTTCATAAAAATTACATTCACTAAATGTATTTAGATCTGCCAAACAGAAAAGCTCGTGAAAGTGTTAGCGCACCAACTATTATAAAAGTCATTCTTCTTTGATTTTTTATTTTTTTTTAATTTACCACTTAGACAATAAGATTTAGAGAAGGGAATACTTTACCAATATTGACTGTGTGATATGTAGACTGCAGAAGCTCAGTGTCATTACATGAAAAGATGAAAGCAAAATGATTGCTTTTTAGTTTCTAACAAAAGCCTTCAGCAGTGGTAAAATAATGACAATAATTAAAAAAGGACCATTTATATCAAATGAGACAATGTGACCATTTTTGTGTTGAGCTCCATCGAGGGATGCAAGAGTGAGTAGCGATCTGTTTTTGTTTGACTGACTTTAGTGGATGATATGACAGAGTATTAGGCCTCACTTTTAAAAGTTACTTGAATAAAGTCAAAATTATGAGAAAGTTGTAATATTATGAAAATGAAGTCACACAAGAATTAAGTTAACAAGAATAAAGTCAAAATATTTTGATTTTTTTTCATATTATAACTTTATTCTTTGTTCTCAAAATGTGACTTTATTCTCATGTTATTTAGACATCCTGGAACAATTATTCTCATAATACTACGACTTTATTCTTGTAATTCTTGTAAGACTTGATCTTTTATTTTTATGGCCCTAATACTCCATTGTAAGATTTTGACATTAGTACCTTATTATTTTCTTTGTCTCCTGGATGACGCAGCACAACATATTTCTCATCAAAGTGGAGTCTGTCACATAGAACATTATTTAGTTGCTGTAACATAAAAAGCTTATGTTTTTCTTTTAAGGTTTTCTGTTTCTAGAACCCCTTTTGCTTGTGACTCTCTCACTCAGCTCCTTCAGACTAGCCAGTAGCAATTAGCAAACACTTGGTGAGAGCAACACTTCTGCTGAGCTCATTGCGGGAGCTACATCTCTTAAAGGGTTAATAGAGGAGCCATGTTGTGATGACTTCCTGAAGGCGGAGTTTTAGAAAGAGCAGGAGTTTTTCAAGAGACAGATTTGAAAGAGTTAAATTCTGAATTCTAATTTTTTCTGAGTGAGTCATATTTAATATATATTGCATTTTCTTACCAACTGAAGCAAACATAATTACTTGATTGTGTTATGAAATGGCAACATGTGGCTAGAAAACATAACACTGCTTGATGATTTTTTTTTTGTTTTTTTTCTTTGCTTCTTGGTCAGAAAAAGCCATATTTTGTTGATCGTGATTGATTTGTAAAAGCTATAAAAACGGCAAAAGATTCCAGGGGTTGAACGGTGATATGGCTGGTCAGAGATGATCTATTAGAGTCTCCAACTTTAGTGAAAGTTACTAACAACTAGAGCCATGTTCTCCCCATTAAATTAACATCAAACATGATCATAGGATCGATAAGCTCTCACTGTGTGAGATCTATGATGCGTGGAAAAAAAAAAAAAAGGTTTACTAACTCAATGGATACACATACTGTATACTGTTTGATGACAAAAACAATTCAGTGCTATATACACATTCAGTCCGGTACATAGCAGATTGAGTGCATGAGTTTGGACAGTAATGTGTCTCAAGCTGACTCGGTGCTGTTCCAGTGGTACATTTAATTGGGAGACTAATGAGTCTGAACTTCTGTGGTTAACGTATCATGCAACTCTTAGTCTTACAAGGCATTTTAAACCTCGTGAGTGAAACAAAAATGCAGTCCTCAAACCGCCGGATTGAGTGTATATAGCACTAAATTGTTTTTTGTCATCAAACTGTATGCAGTATGTGTATCCATTGAGTTAGTATTTTTTATTTGCTTAGTGATTCTCTCCATGGACCAGCTGGACAGTTAGATGGGCTCAGAGGACTGTAAACTCGACTGTCCTAATAAAATGAATGTCCCTTATATTCTGAGCTGGATGGTTGCTTTCTTCTACTGGGAAAAAAAAAAAAATGTTTTCAGCTTGATTTATCAGCAAAGACTCACAGAGAGAGAGAGAGAAACCAATAACTTTCCATTTCTTTATTCTTTTAAACAAAACAACTTCTATATCAATAATGCTTGCCGGCTTTAAGGTTGCGCGCCGCAAATTTGGGACTCCGAGTCATTTGTGTTTGCCGTAACCATGGGATGTGAAATGTAATATAAATACGTAGTGAGAGGCTGCCAAGACTCTAGCAAGCAAAACAAAAGAACGTCAGACAATAAAGTCCATTCATCTTGGAAAGTATTGCTGAATCGGTAAAGAGCTTTGCAAACGCTAATTAAACGCCTTAGATGATGTTTCTTGTGTCAGCAAACAACCAAGAAGAAATAAATCAATGAGAAACAAGAGGGGGAAAAAAACTATTTACAGAAGTTTTGGGAATGAGGCATCAGCTAAATAAAATCTCTACAAATATACATTACATGGCTTAAGGTGGACTTGGGGCGTCAAAGTAGGTTAGATGCAGTTGAGCCAAGGTAGAGCTCAGGATTCCACCACCACCTACCCTGGTAGGTGGTGGTGGTGGCCTCCAGCCAGCCACTAGTCCTGGCTGGAGGCTAGTCCAGCCAGGACTAGCCTCCAGCCAGGACTGATCTTTACTGATAGCGAAAGTCTTAATGGCCGACGCCTCTACCATACTTCATCCCAACAACCGATATGCAATCATGTGGTTACGGGACGTTCTTATTCAATCACACCAGTATTCCAGTCCTTCCCTGCATCCTCTGTTTTAATTTTACGTAACGACGATGAAGAGAGCACCACATTTGACTAACTTTGCAAAGATGTAAAATTTTTTGATTGATTGATTCTTTATTTAGTAAAGAATCGCACAAAGGTACTGTAGAGAATTATCCGTTCTCCATGCTGAGTTCTTGATGAATGGGGTTGAAAAAGAGCCAGAGAGTTGAATTCATAAATTCTGTTTATTAAAACTAAAATACAGCTGGTCCATTCTGGCATGCCTTTAGGAGCTAACAGACAAAGTGGCAACCAAGAACCATTTTGGTTACCCAGTTATTGGGTAAAATTTAAAACCCCAACAGAGTCCACAACTCCAGGAAGCAATCGTTTCTGGACAGCCAAAAGTCCAGATCATCTGAACGAAGCAAAGCTTGGAGCAAGCAGCTGATTACCAGGCTGGTCCGAGTGCATTTTTAGCAAACCCACATTGTAATAACTAAGCCAACAGGGTCATTGAGTCTGACTTGAACTCCAGAGAACAGGTGATGAACTTCTTTAAGGCCCAAAATATTTCCATCCATTAGTGACACTAAGTAACACCATCCTGTTTCTCCGAGGAATGAAACGGACAAACCAGCAATAGAAATTCGGTTCCCCAACATATAAAAATGCACCCATCAAATAAATTGAAAGGATGAAACATCTCTTTCGATGAAGACAGCACAAACGATAACATGGACACTGATGATGACAGGCGTAACATTTTGGTAACAAAAAAAGTGTGAGGAAGCGAAAAACAAGTGATGAAAGCAGAAATTTGCATCAGACTAGGATAAAGTAGCACCATTTCCAGGACAGGATTACGAATGTGGACACTGACAGTGATCCTCAGGTCCTTTCATTTGTTCACTTCAACAATAGGAGTTGAAATGCCAGATCTATGAACATTCAGAAATTCTCAGATCTGTTAAAAAAACAACAGATTTTAGCATTGTTGATTTATCCGAAACCTGCTGAGGAAGGAGCAGAGTTTGAGTTGAAAGGTCACAACTTTATCGACATTAACTGCAAGAACAGAAAAGAGGGGGCGTGGCACTGTCGATAAAACGAAGCATAAACTATAAGATTTGACACGATGGATATCTGATGATATGATAGAATGTATGAGAAAAATAAATCTTGAGCTCTGTACATAGAAGCTCAGGGTAAAAAATTTGTAAAAATGTAATTAGCATAATTAACCGAAAGGTTGTGTTTATCCGTGATTATAAAACTGACTTAATTAACCCCAAAAAGCACATAATTACTGAGAATGTAACACAAAGTACAGCACAAGTTTAGACCCACTTATTACCAGGCCGAGCACAACAACAACCCTGTGAGATGTAAATTAACAAAATATTCACAAATTATATGAAAAGTAGTTTACAAAGTGGGTAAGTCATGTGAAAGTTTTTTGTATTCTTGTTTCTTTCTGTGAAAAAGAAAAACATTTACAAAAGGAAATAAAAAAATGATGTCTTTTGAACTGAAACAACAAGCACAAAATTGAGAAACTTACATTGGGACTGCATATGACACTTTCCTCTAAATATCTAATATATGACAAAATAATTCAAATTAAGAGTTCATGAGGTAAAAATACTTGTATGAAAGAATAACATTTCCTATTAAAAGTTAATTGATATGGATTGGTGTAAAAATGGGAGTTGTTTATGTTACAAATATGTACAAATGGCACTTGTGGGGTTCCACAGGGATCAGTGTTTGGCTCAAAACTATGTCTGCACAATGTATGTAAAACTTTGTAGCATGCTAATATTAATCTTGCATGCAGTTGACATGAGCAGCAACATTAAATCTAAGATATTTTAAAACTCAAGAACACCTGTGGATACAATACAGATATACAGATAAATATTGATAGTCAAAAAGAATACTGGATCTCCAAATCAGCGGAAAACCTAAAATAAGACATGTAAAAATGAAAATATTAAAAACTATTGCAGTTTTGGGTAAAAATAAAAAAGGCTGGACCAGAGATAAGTTAACATTTTGTATATATGGGGAAACTTCTCTTCAGAAACCCACAACCATAATACGCATTGTTAAAAATTAGCAATAAAATTTGTAAATAATAAGAGGGAACTCTTTGTACTCTCTCTATTGTATGGGATTTAAACTTTGGTTTGTGTTCCTACAAATCTTCACTTGTGTAACACTGAAAATGAAAAATTTAGAATCGCAGTGTATTTGTTTTATATGGGATTTAAATAATTAAGTAAGGTGATATAAGGAGAAGGGTATAATAAAGTTTTATTTCTTCTTTATTTCCAAGAGTCTGATTTGTATTTCTGATTAGTTTTGGGGGGGTTTTCTGGGGGGTGGGGGGGGGATTTGTATTTTTGAAACAAATCAGTAAAAAATAAATTTAAACTCAGATTCTATTGTCTGTGCTGAACTAAAACACATCAATTTAAATAATATCAAAATCTTTTTATGCGCTCTGGCGTTCCCATTACGCTCCATTATGCATTCATGACTCATTCATTATTGAACAGTTCTTCTCTTTCACTGCAATGGCAGGCACAGAAACATGATGTGATAAAACCTTAATTAAGCCACAATTTCTGACTTTGCACCATAACGAACCTCTAAAGATCACCTCAGAATGCGTCGCATAGTTGAATGCAGGAGCAGCCATAACCCTTCGACGTTTTCAGCTTGTCACAGAACAACCACAAAACTTTAGTGTAATCTTATGTGGATTTGGACATGATGGGTAGATTAAGTTAAATAAACAAAACCACATAAACACTAATATTACTATGAACAACTAGACATTTAAAGATCAGAAAGTTGAGATAGAAATAAATATCGGTGGCTAAAATCGACCCAGTTTTATCTATTTGACCGATTCTGATGTTAAATGAGTGATACCGATACCTTTATTCGTGATGTTGTATCGTGCAGCCCAAGACCGAATCAACTAAATAAACATAAAATCATCTAAAATGACCAAAATGGCGGCAGCCAACAAAGTCAACGAACTGACATCTATCCAGAGAAAGATCCGGATTGCAAGAGGAGTCCAGGTGTGAGATGATGTTCTCAAGGGAATCTTTTCTGGCTGTACTCTGTGCATAAAGTTGAAAATGTCTGTCATTTTTTAAGATTACTATTCACACCCCTGACGCATAGATGACCTTCAGATTTTTCCATTATCGTTTAAGAAAACCGGTCAAAGACAGAAATATTCGGTTAAGGTGACCCGTGATGGACACACACACTAATTACAAGCAAACAGATCACACGTGATTTGTTTAAATTAGCTTTTTTTGGATAATTTAAGTCTTTTATCAGGCCATTACTTGTAGAATAGATAGACTTTCAATCAATATATGTTGGGTTGCTTCTGTATTATCATCTACATTCCCAGCAACAGCCCAAAAATCTGACATGGTGTCAACTTCTGTAAATCAGTGAATTGTTTTTCACTGACTGAAAAACAATTTAGGAGGTAAATCAAGACAATGTCTTTCGCCAATCAGAAAATTTCTCTGCTCCATCATTACCAGGCTGTCTGCGGTATTAAGTCTTTCATACCTCTCTACGCTCTCTGTGGGGCCATTTGTTCTTAGAACAGACAAGCATGCTGCTAACAAGCCTTTAAAGGAACATTATGAATTATAATTTAAGAACATTATATGCTAATTTCTCCAGGGGTAACTCCAGCAGCCAGATTCTGCTGTGCTCTGTGTGAGGCCTTTTCCATTCCTTCCCCCTCTTCACACACAGTCACAACAGAGCGAAACCATCACATCCCTCACTGTGCTGCTGCAGCCTATATTTTCACGCTGTGGTGAGCGGGAACCCGGCAGACCGTGATGGCAAGTGTGAATCATTCCAGTCATTTTCAGGCTCAAGCATTATTCCAACAAGGAAAACACTTATTAGCCTAGTTGGGCAGTTTCGACTCATTCAGATCCCTTGACACCTGCCTGCTCTGGAGGGCATTATTCCTTCAGTGTGCCTTTTAAGCCTCAAACACACATGAGTAAACTAATAACCACCCACGACCCCACCAAGCTTCACTGAGAGGCACGAGCACAAAATGAGCACCACTCTTACAAAGCCATGCTCTTTTTATTCTGTCCCTCACCAAGGCAGGGTCGAGTGGATCTGGAGGGGAAGTCGTCTGCCAAATAAGCAAGAGCATTCTCAAGCATCTTTGAGATTACAGCGAATGGTTGGCCTGATATCCCTGCTGAAAGCAGAGATATGGGTAGAGGCACGGACCCTTGGTTCCTCAGACTTCCACCCTCTCTTGTAGTTTGATATTATGTACCCAGGAAATGTTCTGTTTTCTTGAGGAAACCAGTCACCGTGCTACAAAAGACAGCGTCCAACTTCACTCACTCCTCAGAGCATCACTCCTGTTTAATCTTCCACTGATTCAAGCAACCTCCCCTCTCCACTTCCTTCAGAGATCTGGAAACAGCTGCTATGTGGACTTACTGATCCTCCAACATCACTGAGGGAATGTTGGTAGTATGGAAGGCCTAAGCATCTCTGAAGACGCAATCCTCTAAGGAAGGTCAGTTGATTGTAAGGATGTCACTCAAGCCTTCTTGCATGGAGGGATGTCCAGCATTCTGGTGAGGTTTCCTGGACTTAGGGTTTTTCACACGGTTCGACTGGGGACCAAAGATATAACATTTGTTCTGTTTTCAGCTGGTGTGGTTCAGTTTCACATTCCACTGCATCAAACGATCCAAACACTTTGAAAAACCTTTGACCCGCCTCACCTGTCATGGCGCTGCACCAAGAACCACTAACAGAAATGACACCAAATCTTTGAACAAGACAATGAGTGCAACTTCCATCTACACAAAATGGAAAATTTAGTTGAGTCAGATTTTGAAGGTTGTAGGATTTCCAAAAAACCATGAGCCATTTTTCCTGCTAGTGCTGGACTGGCGTGTTTGTTTTGTTTGATTTAAACAGAATACTGTAGTTCGCTTCCTGCTCTTGGAGTGGTCTCCCATCTGCTTGAGACTGCATCAAAGTTCAAATCAACCAAAACTAAAATTTTAGGTGGACCAGAGTTTAGTTTCTTGAGTTCGACTGCGTATTCACTCCTCCCCAAACAAACTGGACTTTCAAGGCAAACAAACGATCTTGGTTGAAGTGGATGAAACAGAGCTTTAACCCACCTAAGGGTGAAAACACCCTTATGTGGATTTGAGTTGTGTACAGTCTCTAATCGACCAAAACGAACATGTTGATGAATGGAGGAAAGCCCTGGCAAATGTAATGGGAATTGATTGTTTGGATTTTAGTAAGGTTGTGGGAGACTGCGTGGAAAATACACTCATAACTTTTAGATGTGTGTGGAAACATTGCAGCACTCAGCTGTGCCACGTCGTCACCCTTCACCTCAGCAAAGCCTCATGTGTGCTTAAGCTGGTATTCAACCCAGGTGGAGGATTATCCTCTCAAGCAGTCTCATGGTGATATTCATTGCTCAGTCTCTGACCAAGTGATGAAAATTGATTGTCACCTGCTGCACCCTGAAGCAGCGCTCACATTTTCTTATTTCTCTGAGGTCAGGCACATGTTGTAACGGAGGCTGATATGAGTCTACCAGAATAGAATCGAGCTTGGCAGTCTTCTTTTCCCTTTTATTCTATGAAGCCTCATGCCTTTCCCCTGGGTTTTCTAGAAAAGAGCTCGGAACAAAGTGAATCTTCATCAATTTATGAATATCACTAATTAGTTGAGGGGCCATCCTGGTTAAATGACTGGTTTGGCTGAGCACCAACCTGAAGTGTATTGAGATGGACTATGAGGATGATCACGCCTAGGGAGATGGGTGTGTTTGATGGTAACTTAAATAACCTAGTTAGATAGTTTATCATCAAAAAACGTTGATACACTTTAATGAGATAACAAGGGTAAATTCAGTTGCTCTGTTTTAGTCTTTTGAGCATTCATCCCTTGTCCATAACTAAACATGCCGGATTTGGAAATGTTTTGGAAATAAAAGTTTTAAGGTACTGATCTACATTTTGAACGATATACACATCTAGGCTGTTGTTTTAGTCATGCTAGCTGTGTTAAAGCAAGCTTAAAATGTGAACTCTGTGATCCTCTTCATATTAAAATAAAGTTTAGTTTTATAAGTGCACAAATTGGTATGTTCTCACTGTTCCCGACATGAATATTTAATGAAGTCCAGAAACAAAACCTTTTAAATACTTCTTACATTATAGTTTCTCAGAAGAAACAGCAATTGGTCAAATATATACTAACACCAGGATTAATATTAACAGGAAAATGATCCAGAGTAATACAATAAAGTTAAGGGATGTGTCGTTTTTCAACTGTCAAAACTTTTCCATTATGAATTATCTTGAACTACTCTGCAAGTGTCCTGGAAACACAATTGCAAAGGTAAACTGAAAAATGTTGATCTGAAGTGAAGCGTGTTAAAGGCTGCTGCCTACCTGCTTGAGAGAAGATCCTCGCTGAGATTAAAGACTTGCTCATTTTTTCATATAATATTTGACTCTAATAACAAGTCTGTTTGCAATACCTGTGATCTGTTCCAAGGCAAACTTTAATACCCCGCTGCTCCTGCTGGGAGCTCCGGCTGCAAATGCGACTGATCTGGAATTCCGCGCGTGGCAGCTATCGAGGCTTTGGCTCAGAGAAACTTTTCTCCTGCGAGCTGGAGACGCTGCACAGTTTGTGGCGCAGATATGCGCAGCCTAATGCAAACGGCTTTGGACTGATGATTGCCTGTTGTTTAGTTGGATATCTGATGAAAATTCAAAGTGAATCCTTTGCACTGGTTCAGAATAATGCAAAGCTTGACGTGCCTTTACATTCTGTGGCACATTCCTGTCTTTTGTTTTTGCAGCCAACTCAACAGGGCGTTGGAGGAACTTAATATGCCTTACTGTTTTTTTGTTACTGATTAGATGAGTTACACATAACATTTTCTATGTATACCAGAAAAATAGAAATTTTGACTTTGTATTATTTGTTGCTTGCGAAAGAGCCTTCCTATGATTTTTTTTGCGATGTCTTTCTTCCTGTCACTCCTCCATAAAAGCCAGAATTGTTGAATGCACGGGTGGAAGTTGTATTTTATATTAAATACAATGTTTTTCTACTATTTTTGATGAGGTAGGTGTTACGATGTAGGTTCTTAATTTTATTATTTGGTTGGGTAATTGGATTTTTTTTTTGGATCCAGTCCAAAAAATAAACACGTTGGCATACTGAAAAGCAACTAAATCTGGATGCTAACTAGCTAGTCAATTGTGGACTGACTAAGATAACGTTAGCAATTCAAAAACGAAAATGTTCATATCAGTGGGATACAACACTGGATGTTAAAGAATTCAGTTTCACCAAAAGCCAATTTTCTGGAACTGTAAGACAAAGGACGTCTATGATCCTTTGTGGAGTTAGTTTCACAAAGGAAAAGCTAACTCCTTTGTGAAAGCCAACTCACAAAGGAGTTAGCTTGGGAAAGCTAACACAAAATTAACTTTCACAAGCTAATTTTTGAAAGCTTTTGTTAGCTTTCAAATTTCAGACAATTTGAACACATATGCACGTTTCAGATTTTTCTTTATAAAAGATTTCACAAACCATTTAATCCCTTCCTATTCACTTGATTTTGTTGGTGCCTCACATTACATATATATTAAAAAAATGCTGTTAAGTTTCTGGTGGTAACTAGCCTGACCGCTGCCTTCCTGCCCTGCTCTGACCCAATTCAAATCTTGCTTACACCACAGTCGGGGCTTTCTCCCGTTGACTTGGATTCCCTCCGGTAGAATTTCAACCTAATCAGTGAACAGAGAGAGAAGTTGTGAACGATGACATAGATCCTCTGCTTTGTAATTGTAGTTTGGCTGGTTTCAGTAATGGCAACAGAGGAAGTGAACAAAGTCATGCAGTTCATGTTGGCCACGCCTCCAAATGTTGAATTAACATCAACGTCCATCTTATTTGGCTCGGCACTTCTCTCTTTGCAGTGGAGGCCGGTTGTTTACAGCGCAGGCAACTTCCGGTAAGCTTCATAGCTTAAACAACTGGGTAACATTTACAAACCCTCTGTACGAAGCAAGGCGCATAGTACAAGGTGTTGGGTTTACCAGGCTAGGTTGTGATGTAATGATTTTAAAAAAGTTTCAAGGTAATAAATACTGAAAAGTAATTGGACCATTATTTTGCTACCTGTTAAAATTTACGATAGGAATCAACTATAACCCTTCCTCTCTTTCTCCTTTCTTGACTAATTTAAATTTAAACGTTGGGTTTTTATTATTTTTTTCTTGATTCCACTAAAAGCCAATAATTAAAGTGTGAGTCATGAAAATATAATCTCAGACACCTTACATTGTCTGTGCTCTGCTATAATTTCCAACTTGAAAGGAATTTTGTTTCCGATACCAGGCGGGTGCCAAATCTATTGTGTTTCCATTTTTCAACTTCTCCTGCTGCCCTTATCCAGTTCAGGGCTTATGATTGTAATACTAAAACAGAGCAACTTGTCAAGGCAGAAACAGTGGTGATGAATGCCCCACTGCTCTCTGTTCTTGTTTGTTTTGGGGTGGTGGCGACGAAGAGCGGCGTGGGTTTGTTTAAGGGGGGTCAGAATTGAATTTTATGCTTACTTGTTGAGGTACATATTCTTGACCGCGGCCGCTCGGCTGTACTCGAGCAGCCAGCATTGACTAAATGGAATAGTCCTGTTATCTGGATGAAAAAAAAAAAAGAGGGTTGGGATGGAGGGTGGGGGGCGACACGAAGACGATAGCGGCAAAGCAAAAAATAATGAGTTCTTTCATCTTGGCAGTGAGGGCGTCTGTGTCTTTCAGACTTCCCAGGGAGATGTACACAGCTTAAGGAAACGTTTAATTAGAAAATGCCAGCCTTGTGTCTGTGTGTGCAGAATAATAACAAATTTTTTTGATGTGAATGTGACAACACGTTTTCCTTTCAGCTGCTTTCTGGAGCCTCTAAAAGACATGAAATCAAATGAGCCTGAAGAGAGAGGGGGAAAAAAAAAAAAAAAAATTAGCCGCCTACGTTAGCGCTGCTGTTCCGAAGATGACAAGGAGCTGGTAATGATTCTATGGCTCTAGGTGTTTCACATGTGTCACGTTGGCTCGGTCGTCTTCCTGTGGGTTAGACAGGTAAGTAACAGTCTGAGAAAATCGACAAAAGTAAAGAGAAGCTGTTTTGCCTCGATGGCTCCTCAGGGAATTTTTAGAACGTCGGCGTTATTATACGCAGGGATTTCTGAGAAGAAAGGCAGCAATCACTCATCATTCAGCTGCATTTCTACCATTTAAAAGTCCTTAGACTAATTAAAAGAACTTCCACGGCAGCGGCAAACATAAAGATTTAGAAGCCGATTGTTAGTCGGGGCCCTTAGCTTTTACCTCTGCCTCTCATTAAGACACAAACAGTTCAGTCTGCACCTGCAATACGGTTTGATCACCGTCTGATGAAGCTAATTGTGCTGACTGCTGGCAAGCTACAGGCGTTTTCCTCGACATCAAAGCTAACTCCGAATGTCCCTGTGAAAAAGCTGAAATGAAAGGGCAGATAAGAAAATTATGGAAAACAACTCATGACAAGAGGAGAAAGGTTAGTTTACTCATGTTTCAAAGCAGTGCTGTGGTGTGTAATTAGCCTCATTAGCTTAGCTTTGTTTGAACTACTTCTAAATATTACTGTTTGTAAAGTGATACATTCAGGATTCTTGAGTTTGAGAGAAGCTTAGAAATGTTTTGTGTGGCAAAGCTGGAATAGAATCGTTCCATTTTTAGCTGGGACAACATTAATGTCGCATACTGTAATGTCCTACACAGTGTTGAGAAATCCAGTGGTGGGACTCTGTAATTAATCAGAAATGATCAAATTTTAATAGAAAACATGTATTGACAAAAAGTATTTTTGATTCAAAAAAAGTTTATGGTGCTACTTTTGAGAATAAATAATTCTGTGTTTTCCTATCTCTGTTAGCTAGTTGCTAAGCTAAAGCTAGAGGAAAGGACATGTTAGGAAATGCCCTCAAAGCTATTACAGGACACTAGGAACTAGGTAGCGCCCTCTTTGGGGCGTACCTTAGAGATAGGCTAACAAAGGGAGTGGGAAACTGTTCTGGGAGGCCATTTTGACTGTTAGCTCTTAAAGGTAGCAGGTCGTGATGGGCCTGACTCTTCTGTAACCTCATACATCAAGAACTCAGTATGGAGGACGCATAATTCTCCTCACTACATTGTTGACTACAACGTCTTGAATTTATTTCAGATAGTGATGTTAAGTTATGAAATGTGAAAACAAACTCACTAGCACAGTGGTTCCCAAAGTGTGGGCCGCGACCCCTAGTGAGCCATTGCATGGGCGTCCAGGGGGCGCGGGAAGCGGTCTGGATGAATGAAAAAAAATAAAAATCTGTTATACAAAAGTGTTTCACTGTAAAGATGGTTTTGTTGTAACCTGAAGTGTGAAATAAACTTAAGTGGAGTTTGAAAACAAAATATGTGTATAGGTTTATGTCCGGTTGAATGATGTGTGTACCAGTTGATTATTATATTTTTCTTTTTTGGGGGAGAAAATCTTTGGGTACCCCTGCACTAGCAAATCTAAAACAATTCCAAAAGCAAAGTCTTATGCAGGTTCATCTCGGTTCATTCAGTTGTCAGACGAAAGAGACATTTGCACTCTTTTACACAGACATTTATGGAGGCTCATTTGCTTTGGAACAAGCCACAAGTGCCTTTGGCCAAGAAAATAATTGTAGTTTTTGGCACTTGGTTGTTGGCATGATGACTGCCTTAGAGTTTTATATAAGCAAACAAATGGGGGGAAAAAGAGGAGTTTTGTCAAAGTCAATGCCATTCCCCAGATATAAACCAGATAAGACTGACATTTGTTTTTCATGCCCCAAATAAACAATTCAGAGGGTATTTAAGGCAATAATCATCCTCAAGATCGTGGGAAAGCCTTTGGGATCATTGTTTTATTCTACTTAAATTTTAACAAACTGATCAACGCTTGCATTTTATCCAAATTTTATGTCATTGACGTGAGACCTGCGTCATAATTCTACTGAATGTAAACAATAACAGAGAATTATGACAGAAAACGGTGTGACTGAAGTGCATCACGTCACAATCCCACCACTCTTAGCTCTGACTGCACATGTGCGGCACATAGGCCATGCTAACGTAATGGTATATGTAAATTTATGTTGCTTTGTGTTTTCTGTGTTTTTTACTAGTTGTGTTGGGGTTAGAGCACAAAGATTCGTTAACTTTGGTTAGAAATATATAGTGTGTATGGCAACTGTATCAGTAATTCACCAGTAGAGGTCAGTACCGCTCCAAAAATGACAGAGATGGAGGGAGAAACTGCGTTCCTTGGGAAATATCGCGTTCTGAGACAGACAGAGACGACCATTGCTAAGATGGTTGTATATGAGCTGTGTGTAGGGACTGCACCACTAAAGCTGAGCTGTTTGTGTTGCATATCTTTAATTAAATGTTGCAGCATCAACTACGCAATCTTTTTTGATTGTTTTCACCGTAGCACATCCAAGCGGACCTCTCTACGGAACTTGCAGACAGCAATCCACAAGATGCTATTTCTATTAGATGTGCTTTCTTTTTATTAGCTTGCTTCGTCTTATGATCTTGTGACAATACTGTTGCTGAACGAACTTCAAAATTGATCCATAAATACTTACTTTCGTAAACGGTGCGCTGCTACGTTCAGAAATACAATTAATAACTCGGTTGCTAACGATAAACCATTAATGTGGCTGATCACTTCTTTACATTTGGATCCACAACTTGCATTGTGTAAGATTTAGCGATATCGATTGATGTCCGTTTACTTCAGAAAAATGGATGGGATAGAAAATAAAAACATTATTTTCTTTTTCTAAGGCTGTTTTGACTTGGAATAATTCTAAAATAAAATTTCAGTCTTTCCAGTGTAACCCTTTCACTCCTAAATAGAATCTGTTTTTAAGTCCAGAAGCTTCTGCGTTTTCTGTTTCTCTGCATGTTCTCCTCAGGTGGGGCGTGTAAAGTGACCCGTACTAATCTGAGGCGTCAAACAAAATACCAGAGATGTACTCGGAAGCGATCTCTGGGCCTCGGAGGATCTTTAATGACCTCGGGATGAACTCCGTCTTTGTGAAGTGCGACGCTGCCAGATGCTGCTCTGCTGGCCTCTAAAACCAAGTTAAACATGGAGACGAGCGCAAGGTTATTGATTGCCTCCATAAACGCTGGCGAGTGCTGCAGGGGGAAATAGGGGGGAAAAAAATGGTGGGAAGATGGAGGACGGGGTGAGAGGCGCAGCAGCTGCAGGCCGGGCTTTCTGAGAGGGTGTCGTTTGTTATCGGAAGAGGATCAAGCATCGCACAAATCACAAGGCAGGAAGCTCCACGGGGAGGGATACATTTACCGACACACACAGGCAGAACAAAACGGGTCCAGGTTAGTCATCCTAAGTTGCTCTCTGTTAAGATAGCCATGCGTTTTCATATATATACCTGGGCTGTCAACTTTAATGTGTTAATGCATGCGTTTAATCCAAAAATTACAATATAATTGACCAACCTATTTTGCCTTTCTCACGCAGAGGGTTACTTATGTCACAGCAGCACATAATGGACTCGACACGCACGAAGCGACTAACCACAGTGAAACATGAGCAGACATTACCAAAAGTTGAACATTTTTCAACTTTATTGTGTCACATCGCCAGCCCATGTGTACACATTAAACTTGTATGAGCTCGAAGTTTCACCAGCACAAATTATGCAGGTCGCTTGGCTAGATTCGTACTACTTGCTTTAAAGCTTCCAGAATATTAAAAAGTAGGCCTGTCAACGTTAAGGAGTTAACGCATGTGATTAATTTGAAAATTTTAACATGTAATCATGTAAAGCAACAGGTAACAAAAACTAAGAAAACTGAGAATCTGCAAGGATGTTTGGTTTGAGACAAAAAAAAACAACCTATTTTCTTAAACATTTTTTGCAAAAACCTGCATAAAGTGGCCATTTTAGATATGGGCTACAAACACAATTGCCCAGGGTGATATCAGAAAGGGGTGGGGCACCCAAGAACAAGTTTGCTACTAATTGTATGCATCTTTAGTGGAGTAAGTTTCTCATTGGTGCTGTTGAAAGCTGGAAGACTACATTACCTGCTTTTTGCTGCAGAGCAAATCAAAAACTGAACTGTTTGCATTTTAATTGGTTGGAGTGCGGCAGAAGGAGGGGCTTATCCAAGGCACCAGTCCTGCAAGAACAACAACTGCATGCATATTTTTGTTAGAAGCTTACCAAGTTAAACATAGTGATTAATCTGATTAGATTTTGTAACTGATTGACGGCACTAAAATATGCACAAACACTCAGCCTGATTCTTACAATTTCTCATTAAGTCTCAACCTAAAACACACACATTCTAAACTGCTTGCAGACCTATGTGTACACCCAATACAGTCACAAGCTGTACAGTTCATGATTTCTCCACTCAGGCTCAGCCATTTTCTATTTCAACAACAAACATGATGATATGCAGTGGATCAAAGCTTCCAGCTGCCTGAAGGTGGGAAAAGTTTGGCTGAGGTTATTGGATTAGTCCTTCTCCTCTTTGTGGTGTTGCGTTCTTAACTTTTAGGACGCAGACTGCTGGGATTAGACTCTTCACAAAGGGACAAAAGAGTTGAAAGGTTCGCCTTAAAGAAGAGTTGTGGCTTTAGACGAGATTTCGGCACCTCTCCCAGAGCAGAATAATGGATGGTGCTTTGCATGGCATGCTGGGATTTTTAAAAACTGTGTCAGTGTAGCTCTAAACCTTAGCAAGCAAAACCAATAAATACCAATTGTAATGTGCTTAATTTCTGACAGTTTTATGGAATGGGATGTGAGGGGTTGGTTAAGTAAATCCCATCAATGGCTGACAGGTTGGGTACATCCACTGCCAGTTAATCATAGGGTAACACACACACGCACACATATGTATTATTACCCATTGACTTCCATTGGCATCTAAAGCTCGGCCTTTACCCTACATTCCTAACCATAAACTAAACTGAAACTCAATTCACACTTTAGTCCAAAACCTAACCCATAAACAGCACTGGGTTGGACCAGGCTTTGGGAATCAGGCCCAACAACATAGTGAGCATTTGGAAAATGGTTCTTATAATGTCTCAAATACAAAAACTCAAATACAAGACCACTCACGCACAGGTTTCTATTTCTGCTCACATTGACTTCCATTCATTTTGGTAACTTCAATTAAGCGTAACTCAACATAACTCAAAATCAATTCACGTGTCAGTGCCAAACCTGATCCGTAACCCTAAAACAGCATCTCATCTTGGGCTTGGTCCATACACGCAGCAATTGGTCCCCACAACATGGCACGTGCTAGGAAAACACATCAAATACAGGACCGCACACACACTGCACACACACAAGTCATGAGGGACCTTTGAAGACATATATAAACCGTCGTTAGATTTAGCCTCCAGGAGCAACTCATCTGGATTTATGCGCAGTGAAAACAGCAACAGAGTTATCTTCTGCAGGAAGGCTCTCGGCAGATTGAAGGTAATATTGTACCTTTATGAGACGATTTGTCGCAGAGAGGCATTAAAGAGACTGATCAAGAAAATTTGTGAGGTGAAAGATATTTACTTTCAAATTCTGTTTTTGCATCCACAATGCCATCTTTAACGGTGTGTTTATTGGTTATGTACGAGTCAAAACTTCCAAGTTTCAAGTCGGAAATACAAGAAATATGTATGCGTAGAAAACTGGGGGTCTCTCAACACCTTCAGTTTAAAATATGGCTGCTGCATAATTAAAGTCTGAGGAGGTTTATTACCACTTCTGTTAGTTTGTGTCTATTTACTCCCATCACACAAAGAGTGCAAACAAATGTTTGAATGCATAAAATAGGGAGTAGTGCACTGATGACATCTTGTATCTCAAATCATATTTTGTAACACAAAAGGCGACTTGTAACTAGAATGTGCTCATCCATTGTGGGATGTAATCCGAGCTCGGACTTCCAAGACAAATGCGTCAAGTCAAGGTGCACGTTTTTTTTTTTTGTTTGTTTTTGTTTTTACCTGATTTTACCACCAATTATCAGTCAGAGATAGTCTGTTTCAGTCTGGGCTAGCCTTGACGACTAGAGTCTGCACGTGTGTAGACGCTAGTCTACACACATGCAGACTATGTGTGTAGACTAGAGACTGGAACTACCTCGAGAACTACCTCCAACAGACTGGGATCAGCTCTGAACAGGCCTGGTAACAGGCTATTCATTCAAATCAGGTGTGTTGGAGCAGGGAAGCTGCATACCATCCTGCAAGCAAAGTTGCAGGATGGTAGCTCTAGAGGACCGGACTTGAGCACTCCTGGTGTAGAGGAACCAACCAGACTTTGGTCGCAGTCAAATAAACCAAATCAAACAAAAACTGTTATATCTTGTTAACACAGGAAGATTTTTATGATGATATTTGACTTGATTTTCCATTCCAGCAATCTGAAGTACGCCCCGTTTATTGTAACGACATAAAGTTAATCATAGGAGATGTTCTTGCCGTGCTTGTTGAGTTAAGAATGACCTGGTTCGCTAGGAAGGGACGTCTTGACTGCTCCGGTCTAAAGTCAGGAATATTTAACATGTTGGATTGTCAGAATCCAACATGTTGGAAGTTTTGATTTCTTTCTGAAACATGGAGGGAAATTCTAGACAAAGAAGACCAAACAACTTCCATCTAGCTCCAGAAAGACTTATGGATGCCAGAGATGTCTTTTTGTTTCCTTCTTTCTCTGCTAAACTTTTGCTTCTTCCTCGTCGGCCATGTTTGATCTCGAGAGATTTTGAAAGATTTTCCATCTGACATCTGATTGTTGGTGAGTGAAATCTTCCCTTGTGTATACAACTAAACCTGCTGTAGTAGTGTTTTTTTATTTTGTTTTTTACGTCGTGGTGTGTGGTCTCAGAGTCTGAAACCCGGCCGACAATTTCAAACTCTTGCCGTGCGAACCAGGCATTTGTACCTTTTCAAAGACTGGGAACATTGTGTCCTCAGCTCACCATGTTTTCATAACCAAACTGTGTAGCGCTACATTTAACTCGACTGAAATGTTGTAGCCTTAAATTTCTATACCCCAGAGCCCTCTCACTGAGTCTCGCAGCTGTAATGGTTGACAGATGAAAAACAAATCCATTTGAAAAAATAATAATTATGACTTTGACATACGTGTCATGCAGCTAGTAATTTGCCGTCATCATTTCTATTACCAAAATTCAACATAATTACAAGGATTCTGTGTTTTCTTAAATCATTGAGTTGGCACAAAACAAAACACTCGAACAATCGCTTTTTTTTAGCAAGAGGGGAAAAAAAAAGACACAATCCTTTAAAGTGGAGCAGCCGAGAGTTCCCAAAAGTTTGCAGTTCTGAAAACTCTTCTGACCTTAAATATCCTTTTCAACAAATAATTATTGATTAAGCTTTCTCTTTCATCAATGCTGATTACAAGTGATTGCTTTTCATGTATAAGAAAACATTTTGTTCAGATGTTGGAAGTGGTATTTGTCCTGAAGAGGAATGTTGTCCCTGCGGATCATTTATGGAAAAATGTAAGGCGATAAAGAACATTTTGTGTAACCAAGACAGTTTTCAAGAACATTTTTCATTGTTCTTTCTTCTACATTGTACAGGTGCCTTCTTTGTGGATTTTCTCACCCAAGTCATTTCTTTCTTCACTGGAATAAAAAAAAAAAAAAAAAAATGTCCCTTTAAGACCATATATTTAAATTCCTTCTAGTCATCAGAGATGAGCTCTTGAAAGAACACAATTTTCTGTGCTTGAGAAATCCCATCCATCACCACTACCACCATCACCTCCCCCCAAAAAAATCTTTCAATGTTTTAAAGTAAAGAGTTTCATTAAAAAGATGAATGGTATGAAACAGAAGGTGGAGTTGGAGTGGGAACAAAACGTCTAAAGACCATTGTTAACCTGGCAGGTTTTGTGAATTAAAAGAACACAATTAATTGCAGCTTAATTCTGTCTTTAATGTGAAATCTGCCCAGTATTATTCGACTTAAAAACAAATCCGTTTGAGGGAAATATATAAAATAAAAACCATGCCCCACCTGATAGCACAAATGTAAACCCCCCTAAAGGATGCTCAGTAAAATCCAGACCTGTCCACCCCCCACTCTCCCTACGCCCCTTCAGATTAGCCAGCAGCAATTAGCAAAGACCCGGTGGAACTGCACATTATACGAGTTACTTCTCAGAGAAATGCTGGCAAAAACATTATTAAAGGGTTAATAGAGGAGCCATGTTGTGATGACTTTCTGAAGACAGAGTTTCAGAAAGAGCAGGAGCTTCTTAAAGAGACAGAGGCCCAATTTCAAGTACATAAAATAGTTACAACCTAAGACATGAACGTTACTACTATTACTTCTACTGTTACTACAGTAGTAGTATGTTGATTTAACATACTACTACTGTTAAATCAACAGTAGTAGTATGAGGTTTTCAATTTGCAATCAGCTAAACATAAAACTGCTGTACTCTCACACAGCAAAAGGAAATGTGTGCTAGAAGTAGGGCTGTATAATTATATCGATTCTACAATATTTATCAATTTTTATCCACTGTCGGAATGTATTAATTTTTCATCCGGGAGTATCGATACGTTAAACCATAGGGGACCATACCGTCTTTTTAACATGTCTGGTTTGTGAAGGCGTAGCAGCAAGACTCCGCCTCCCCCAGTCTCACTTTCAACTTGTGCTTAAAGCGCACATTATAAACTACACACCAGTTTTTAAATTGTGATAATAGGCCAAGTAAAACCGGAGTTACGCTAAAATAAGTAAACCATATTTTTCCGAATGGCAGGGAAATGTCAAAAACTGGTTATGTGAAAGGGAATGAGCTTCCAAGCGTAAAAAGCGAAACACAACATCAGATTAATTTGTTTTTGGACTTCTCAAATCTTCGATAAATAAAGATGGGCTGAATTTTGTTGCTAAGAAACAAAGTAAAGTTGCGCAAGTAACCGTGAAAGAGAAGCGGAATGGAGTAGCGACAAAAGCAGTGAGATCGCAAAATGAATGCAAAGTTTCGATATCGGAGCAAATAGTGACATCCACTTCGTAATTTGTTTTTAGCTTAGTGGTTTCTGTTCTGTATATAAAGGATTACTTGTAGAATGAACACGAAGCAGGCAGTGGTTCTGTTTTGAGCTGGAAAACGAAGAGGGGAAACCCGCAGCCGCTGTCTGAGCGCATGATGATGATGGTGGATCGATCATTTATTAGTAGCTGACAGAATATCAGAGACTGAGATCCTAGCAGTCTGAGAGGCAGCTACTCAGAGATCCAAGCAGGGGAATGGCGGCGCTGCACAGCTGCAAGGAGTCGATCACTATGGGGTGAGGCGGAGCTGCTCCCCCAGCAGCTAGTAGTAAACAGCTTACAGCCATGGCTGGATGTGGATTTGAGTTTTATGTCAAATCCACATTAATTAAATGACAGAAGCTAATTTTTTCACTGCATGTTTAATTCATTTTGTCCAGCTATAGACTGTTAGACTCTGTCCAATAAGAGTCAGCTATTGTGTAGTTGGTGCTTTTAATCGGTTTTCAGTTAATTAAATCCAAGTCTATGGAACACAAAATATCACTAAAATCACTCTGTCCTTCTAAAATCTTTCAGAACATTGTAAAAGTGCATCGAATCGTATCGCTTGCCAAATATCGTGATACACACCGTATCTAGATCAGAATATTGTATATCGTATTGTGAGATTATTGTATCGCTACACCGCCAGCTAGAAGTAACCTTGAAGATAATTTGACTCATTTCTGAGCATTATTTTTAAAAAAATAATGGCTTCCATTTGTCGTTTTTTTTGTCAAAAGAACTGGTCACCTCCTTCTCAGAAGCTGCTAACTGTGTCCATGCCTGGCTTTGTGGGGATGCCAAAGAGTGAAGTGAATCATTGTAGCATTTTGGTCAGAGCTAAGTGACTCCACAAATTACCAATCCATTTGGATATCAGCAAAAATATAGTTTTATTCACCGAGCAAAAAGGGCAAGTGTGTCTCGCTGAGGAGGCCACAGATTCTCGAAGTTAAGGACCCACTCTGCCGAAAAAAACACCGCACACTGACACTTCAAACGCTAACGGGATTACCGAACTCCGAAAAAGAACATGTTATTTCTCGCGCACGTCGCAGCCCACCTGGATCTCAGCAGATGTGTGGAGACACACGTTTTAGGAGGCAGAACACTTCGGTGTGGGAGTGCAAGACTCTTAAGCCTTCCATGAGTGTGGTGTGAATGTGTGTACAGAGAGCCTGCGTGGGCTGGGTGTTGGTGCGTGTTCATGTGTGACTCACTCCAAAGCCAAACATGATCAAAGCCGGGACAGACTGAGACGGACAGACAGCGGAGCACAGAATGAGCCAGCCGTGGCTCCCGTCCAGTCCTCACATTAGCTGCCTGTCGGTCAGGCGCACAAATTGTTTGGCAAACTACTGATAAGACACCAACTGCAAGCGGGGTCCGCGGGCATTCAGCGATGTCTTTGAGCCGTGCAAAAAACACCTGCTCTGATATGTATTTAAAAAGCAAATGGCCGCGCTTCGCCTCACTTTGAACGTTGCACATCTGGCCGTGTTGCTGCGCGACGCGGCCGTCGGCTTTGCCAAGAAGGCAGGGAGGCAGAAAAATGCAAAAAAAAAACATGTTTATTGTACTGCAAAAAAAAATTTTTTTTTAAATCAGTCCAAGTCACTTGGCGACACGTCTCTCTCTAGGTGAGCGGGAATGTTGAACAAGACTCATTGGGGGGATGTCCATGTTTCCTGGCGAGAGCCTTTTAGCTGGATGACACAAAAACCCGCCGCTGCCTAATGCGCAAGCTACAAAGATCTCCTGCCGAGGAGCCGCTGGCTCTTAAGATGGATTCTGTGTTTCCTCCATGTCTGCGGTTTTAGCTTCCTGTGGGTGGGAGGGTTGGTATGGGAATCAGACGGGACAACTACCTTGTGGTTTTCACACAAATAAAGGTATAAAATGTTTTTAAGCTGCTTCTGTTAAAAACAACAACACAGTTTCAAACAATTATTCCGTTGCTGCTGCTAAAATGATACATAGATTTAGGGCTAAAGCGATTAATTGCAATTAATCGATTATTGAATCCATTAATTATTGTAGAAATCAATTAATCATTAACCACAATATAGACCCAAATAAAATGCCATTGGCAGAAAAAACAACATATTCAAAGGAGTAAGGAAGCCGTTTTTCAATTAAGATAAAAAACACACCTTTGTCTAAAATATGTTTGTGGCTGAATCCTTTTCTACAAATGATTAAATGTTAACTAAAGGAGTACTATGTTGGTGCATTTTAGTTCATTTTTTTTGCTTAAAAACTAAGTGAAATATTTGACTTTAATGTATTTCTAAGTCTGTATAAAAAGGCTTAAGTAGTTAAATGAAAAATCTGCAGAATATTCAGATTTCTTTGTCCGATTAATTGATTTAATCGTCAGAATAATCAACTACTAAAATAATAGCTCATTGCAGCCCTTTATAGATGTTTTAAAAAAACATTATTTGCACCTACATAGCTTACTAAAGGTGTATCAATGCTTATTTTGTTATGTATAGACATAGAGTGTAAGAGAGTGCAGACAGACACTGTGCACGCTTGATATTTATAAGAATTAGGTTCTACTTAAGTCAGTTAATTCAATTCAGTGATTCAGTGCCTTTCCCAGTTTTTTTACACTCAAAACTTGCTTCTTGCAGTTTGTTTAGAGAATTAAAATATGAAAGTTCTCCATGACTTTTCCAGTTTTGGTTTATTTTTAATTAAAGAGCTTCAGAGTTTTACTGGGCAATGTTTGATTTGCAGTTCACATTTTAGAAAGAACTGTAAGACGCCAAGAGGTGGCGACTATAATTTCTTAAATTCAAGTCTTTGCACGGGATATTCTGCATATTTTTATGTTAATATATTTAATGTATGCGTCATAATCCATAACATGACCCCTGCCTTGCTGAATTTAGTCTAATTTGAGGTGGTTAATTTGTTTTCCACACCAGTTTCTTTGGATCCTACTTGGTTTGGTAGTGGCTCGTACATAAGGAAGAGTTGTGACCTGTTGAATTCACACATTTGTCAACATCTACTGCACAATTAAAATATAAAGTTAAAATTAGAGATGGATTGAGAAATCAGAAGGTGGGAAAAGGAGGATTTTCTGCTTCTCTGGCCTAATGGAACCTCATATTTTTGTTTCCATTCGGTGAAGGCGCCACACTCCTGAGTTGCACTAACTGTAACTCTGGATGCTATTAATGAGGTAGGAAGACTTACCGCATAATTAGCCATTTCTATTATAGGTGAAGTGTTTAAAATAAAGTCTGAAGCACAGAGAAGCTATTTGATAGGACTTTTTTTTTTTTTTTCAAATGTACATAATCCATATTCATTATGCAATCTATTGGCTTTTCTGCCAAGGATTTAAAAGAGACCTTTTAAGGAAAATTCCCCTTTTGTTACATTTTTGTACTTCCCTTTGGGTTTCTACTTCTAAAAACAGTCCAAGCGCATAAAAAAAAGTTTTATAGTGTCTCAGGAGTGTAACATCACAAATCAGCAGGCACTGCTCGTCACCTAGCAACCAAACTGAGCTCTGGCAAGTTCAGTCAGCTGGTTTTACTACTTTACAATGGCTGCTGGAAAAGCAAAGTCTTCTGTTTTTAACTTGCCACCCAGAAACCACTTGCTACATTCTTGTTGGTTGTGCAGAAGGCTCCACTTCTGCTTTTCAAAGATGTACGGTTGCATGATTGCGCATTTGTTTGCAGCCATTTTCACATGTGAGGGACCGTAGCCAGCACCTGCTTACTCGGATTTAAAATGACAAGACGCCCTAAAAGAGCTCATTCTGAAAGGACTGAAATCTCATTATCTAAATTTGATTTTGTGCAAAAGAAAATTTCTGGACATGTTTTGTGTAGACCATGGAACCTCTAAAATAGGTATATGCATGATATCGAAGTTATGCCTATGAACTTTTGTTTTTCAATCTCACGCTACCAAGGCAGCCGGTAGTTTTTCCCCTACTTGAGCCCCTGCCTCCTTCCCCCAAACTGTCTGTGAACACCTCTGGCACCACTGATTCACTGCGGAAGTCTTATCACGCACTTTAAACTTGAAAAGCTAGTGAACCGTTGCTCATTTTCTGCCAGTTTGCGTTTGAGAAGCGGCTTGTTCACTTTTCTGTCTCTCTGTTCCCTGCCAACCGAAGTGACGAGACGGATTCGCTGGGGCGGCGTCAGACAAAGCGGCAGACGCTGTTATCACCTCTCCCTCACCACACTGTTGCTGTCGCAAAGCGTGTACAAAGTCAAAATGTCATGTTGCCATATAACTGCATAAAGAAAATGCAAAAAAATATTAAACACTACTTCCCTTACTTGTCCAAACGAAGCATTCGTGCTAAAACGTTAGCTTAAATCTGCTGTTCGTTGACTGCCGTTATGCATGAGGCTGTTTGTGTTCCCTGCATCCAAATTACCCATCGGAGACAAGCATTGCCTGAACTCCAAACCTCACTGCCGAGTTAGGCTGTTAATCTGTGAGCTTATCTGCCACAAAACACCAACTAATCTGCTTTAAAAACACCTCAGTGAGACGGCGTTGTAAAAACTCAAACTCTGCACAATTTCAGGGCGATTTGCAGAAGGTGAGAGCATTTAAACGGCGACTGAAGAAGCATCCGGTTGCTCTCATTATCTACTGTTCAATTCTCTGAAAGCCTCTGCAAGAGAATTTTGGCGTCCATGTTTGTGTGTCTTGCCCCTATCTTTCTGTTGTTCCTGTTGGCGAATGAATAATTAATTTGCCTTGTGAAGCACTCACAAATGAGGTTTAGGTTTCCTTTTTGCTGAACTAAAAACCTGCTTTGATGTTTCACACGGCGGCTGGTGAAGAGAGAGGGGAGGAAAAAAAAGGAATAAAAATAGAAAAAGCAGCTCGGTTACAGCAGGTTTCCTGACAGCGCGCCCTACAGAGGATTTTGGCGAGGGAGAGGATTTGAAGCTAATCCTGCCGACAGAGTACAGTATGAATGAGGGCAATGAAGTGATACCTGCTGCATCTCGGCGAAGTTGCTCAATGACACCCGCTGTCAGAAGCTCTTAACTGATCAAACTGGCGAACTGCTTTAAGGGAAACGGTATTTAAAGCAACTGTAATCCGGTAATTCAGAAGGACAGAAATGCGCCTCCTCTGCCACAATGGACAGTGATTTTTGCAAATCTCCTGCTGGGGCTTCATATCCTTTCTGAATCCCTCAAACAGACAAAACATCTGAATGTAGCAAGCGGCCAAACTGTATAGCTGTAATTCTAGATAAATAAAAACAGGTTTATGATTTTCTCCTTTTAAGGTAGCCAAGATTCTACACTTTTTAAAATGCAATTTAACCTCAGACTTAGTAAGATTTCTAGGCCGGCCATTGCCTTCCATTCACTTGGATTCTTTCGGTAGAATTTCTCCAGAACCAACCAGCGAACAGAAGAAGTCGTGAATATTGAAGTCTATTTTTTGCTTTCTTTTATATAATTTCAGACTGCCTGTAGCTTTAGCAGAGGCAACGGAGGAAGTGAGCGTAGCAGTTCAGTTCGTGTTGGTCAGGCCTCCACGGTAACAGCCTTTTTCATTCAGCTCGAGAGTCCTATGTTTGTCGTCGCAGGCAATTAACGGTAAGCTTCTTATGATGTATTCAGATCGGCTAGTCCAGTAGACTCGGTTCAATTGGGGACTAAAATTGCGACATTTGTCACATTTTCAGAACTCTAGTTCGCATTCACACTGCACTGTGTCAAATGACTAAAACTAACTAAAAAACCTGTTCCCCCCATTGCCTGTGGGGGCGCTGCACCAAGAACGACTGGAAGAATCGACACAAAACCTCTGAAGAAGACCAGCGCAACGTCCTTCTTCACAAAAAGTAAACAGAAACGGAGTGGTTGTAGGATTTCTTCATTGATACACATTACTGGTTTGGACATCGCCTGTTAGCCGCTAACGCTAGCGACGCTCCTGCAGGCATCATTACTATGCAGCGAGTCTGCCCACTAAACCAGGATGTTCCAATGCAGAATGAGCAGGAATCACAAAAATGATTGCAGCACCTTTATTTCTTACCTGATCTCTATAAACATGCCTCAAATTACAGCTGAGGAAATTGCTGATTTTTGTAACTATTCTCCCTTGATGTAAATCTATATCATCTATCCAGATGCAAGAGAGGACTAAGCAAATTCCTCCATCCTATTTGATGATTATGTTCAAACGAATGAGGCAATTAGTTCAGTTTTTGTCATTTATTAAAGGTTTAAAAATTACAGTGTCTGCAGAGCACCACAGCAATGGGACAATGATAAAAAGTTGTAAAACAACTTCAAATCATTTATATTCTGCTTTTTCTTGCTTAGTGTTGGCACGCAAACCCGTTGATATGACAACAGACACAACATCTTCGTTAACCCGCAGAGTAGAGAGTAATATATTGACCAGAATGACCTGCACTGTAGCTAACTTCCTGCTTTTCAAACAGTCTCTAGTCAGGATGCATTCAGACAGGTTTCCTACCGTTTTAGAGTCCATTCAACCAGACCGAGACCTAGGTTTTTAGGCGGATCAGAATTCGGCTTTTAAGTCCGTTTTGGAATTCAAATTTGCATTCAGACTTGCCCAAAAACTCAGACTTGCTAGACAAATGGATTAGAGTCTGATTCAGGAATTTGAATACACTCAGCGGACAGTGTTAGCGGTTGGCTAAAGCTCAGGTGTTAGATGAAGTTTGTTGCATTTCCACAACTTCTTACTATTTTCCCTACACACATCACATTTTGTATATTGGATATTTGTGGAGCTGAAATAGCTCCACACATGATTTAGTTGAATGACTGACTGTGCACCGCAGCGGTGTGCTGTGCTTGAGCATTATGTCCGTAGGCATCACACACCTACCAGGTGGAAGAAAAAGTAGTTCCCATCAACTCTCTATTTTAGTCAGGATTGTCAATAGTCTAGTTATTTTCTAACATACTCTATTTAAGATACATTATCTCAAGTGACGAAGGTATTGAAAATGTTGATACTTGGACTTGACAATCGATTTTAAAGCATAAAGTTCTAGTATCAGAAATATCACTGTTTCAGTATTGATCCGCACATTATTGGGAGAAAAGCGGACCATTTTCATCTTTTGAAACACAGAAATTTTCAAGTTTTTTTTTTATTTTTTTATTTTAGAAAATTTAGAGATTTTTTTGGCAGAAATGTTTTTTATATAGGGTTATGGTAGGTTTTTATATAGATCTACAATTGCCCTGATACACCGTTATAACGTTCAAAGGGAAGCTCTAACAAAATGAAATCCTCCAGGGGTTCTTGCATGACCTGACCCGTACACTGAGCATTCGGAGTATAGCACCTTTAGTTGTGGATTACATTGCAGTTTGCAGAACTAATCAGCCTTTTGTTTCTCATTACCCTCAAAACATCCCACTGAGGGTTTGAATTCAAAGCGAGACTGTGCCCTTGTTAGGATTCTTGAACCACAGCTCATATGTGCTTTCCTCTCCAGGTGATGTGCTCCCCGCGTGGGGTGGATCAGCTGTGCATCATGGCAGCACGGCGTGAAACCACAGCGACACCAACGGCTGCCTCCGTCGGTGTAGACCGGTGGACGCACGGCAGCGTGGCCGTGTGACAGAATCTGAGCACAGAGCCGTTCTCGGCGGGGATAGCAACCGGTGCGCCTCGGAGCACACGCCGGAGGAATCCCAGGCGGATTCATATTTCATGTTCAATTCATGAGCGTGGACGGTATGTCCTTGTCTGGCGTTTTCCAGTCCGTGGCCACGGGTTTAAAAACTGTGCTTACAAATTCCCAAACTGCTGCTTTAGAGAGGAGGGATGGTGTCGTGGTTTAGGTTCTATTCGTAGGTGACTGCTTTGTTTTGTTTCACCGGTGTTGGCTTTTGATATGGCTTTCTGCCCTCCAGGGCAAAATCTAAAAAGTAAAGGAAAAAAAAAAACTGTAGAGTTTTTAAAGGACAATAAAAAGTCATACATTTAGTAATTACTTTTCTCGCCCTGTAAACGTGTTTTAGATATATTCAGATTTTAATTTTCACACCTAAACTGCATTTATTATTTGGTTCATTCATGGCATGTTGCATTGAATTATTTATTTACTTGATAAATTAAACTTTATTGTAGTTCTGAGTGAATCAATGGCTGCAGTGTCCAATCTTCCACACTGCAGAGCAGCCCCGCCCACTCAGCTCCTTCGGACTAGTCAACAGCAATTAGCAAAGACCTGGTGGAACTACACATCTACTGAGCTCATGTAAACTTCTTCTCAGTGAAAACATTGTTAAAGGGTTAATAGAGGAGCCATGTTGTGATGACTTGCTGACGGCGGATTTTCAGAAAGAGTAGGGATTTTTAAAGAGACAGAGACCTAATTTTAAGGCTTTAAATTGCAAAGTTTTATTTATTTTCAGTCATGTGTATAGGTGGCATTTTTCTAGTTAACTATGTTAACTTCAACTATCCATTGTGCTTCAGGTCCATTGTGCTAAAAAAAAGGACCAACTTAGATTATTTATTTAGTTTTTATTCTGTGGGGACATTTATTTATGTTCTATTTATTTAACTTGGAATGAAACGGCTCTCCATACATGGAGAGGATATGTATTTGAATGTGTGTGTGTGTGTGTGTTACTGGGTGTCACTCTGGACGCCATGCAAGTTCTGCCAGTGGCAATCACTCATCTTCAGCCGTGTCATGCAGGCATCCATTATCCACTCATCTAGATTGGAAAAGCAACGAAAAGAAACAAACACACACTTTGAGTCCCACCCGAGAGGCCCTCTCCAGCTCGGGAGTAGCAGATACAGCAGGGGAAACTCCGCTTTCCATATTCCCTGAAGGCATCGGAGGCCGAGGTGGTTCTGCTGACAGTGACGGTTCAAGTGGAGCACGAAACACGTGGGCAGGACATGTACACACTCCCAGACAGGAGATAAACTAAAGGGGCTGTTGTGAATATTTGAACATAAACTTCATGTTATGGACCAAATTACAGAATCACGTGTGATTAGTCATTCTTAAATCTGAAAATGTATGCAGGAAAAACAAAGTAAAACAAACTTAGGACAAAAAGATTGTAAATAAAGTTGTTCTGACTGTGACCGATGGATCGCGTCCCACTCTGAGCCTCAGTGTACAAATGATACCATCTGTTTCCAGCAAAAACGTATCATTTAATTTAACTGCAAACTAAACGCCTGTGTTTGTGCTGGAGATAGAATTAGGGAAGGCAGCAAATAAAAACAGCGTCAGACATGATAAATCTGTTTAAATAGGCAATCGATGTGATTTATTTTAAAGTTGAATTCTTTTAAATATTTGAACATTTTGAAAGTACAATTAAAAATATAATTTTCACATTACTTTTCTGGTCATTATCCCCGAGTTTCAAAGGTGTTTTAGATGACTTTGGAAACTTTCGATTTAAGTTGACTAAAATGTTCCATCTGCAGTTTTAGATTGGATCATTCGTTTATTTATTTTTCGATTTTCCATCATCCCATCTGGATTTGGCGTAAATTTATTCTTCCTCATTTTTATATAAATATCTACAATGACCATATAGAAACACCTTCGTTAGAACCTTTGTACCAAATGGCTCATTGATATGCATGGTTTAGCTTTAGTGTTGTTTCATATACTGTTATATAAGTTAAGATGCCAGCAGCTAGCATTCGTGTCTGTAATGTCAACAAACTGAAAGCTTCTTAACAGCACTGTTTATTTGAAGACAATCACAAAAGTAACATTTAATAATTAATATTCCATACACACAGATTAAATTATAAACAGGTAGACCTAAAGTGCAAATTAAATGACTTTAAAAGGCAATTAGTTCACTGAATTTTATTAAAAATATTAAACGAAGGGGGCTATATGCATATATACATATACTTTTCAGGAAAACTTTTACTTCCATCTCTTCACATGTTTCTCATGTAAAATTCCCAAGAAATACATAAAATTGTGTGGCTGCTATGAAATCTCTCGTGCCTTTTAAAGGCTAAACCTCAGCGCTAACGTGAAACGGGGCGAAAGTGTCTAAAAACCCAAAACAATGTAATTAGATGTAGGCTTAGTGATGACTGGCTGGGCAGCGAGGTCGTAATAAGCTGCGGGCCAGACTCAGTCATGATGAGCGCCACCATTACTGCTCTGATCTCCCCACCTCTTTTCCTGCTCTGCTGCGTTAGCCCTCGACACCCATCACCTTGAGTTGCCAGCAAAGCCTGACACTGATGATACGTTCCCCGGGATCCGGGGAACAGACCTTATCCATCATTCTGCTCTCTTCCAATAAAAACCTTCGCCGGGGAACATCACAACATGATGCACTGGAGAGAAGAAATTTTAACACCCGGGAATCCAAGGATAACTAACCACAAACTGAGCTGGGGGCGCGCGCTCAACGTTAAGGTCAGACATCCCACGAAGAAGGCAAGGGAGTACAAAGCAGACCAATTATTTTAAGACTGCTTAGATCAAATAGTGGCTTTGTAGCACATCTGATATCATCTTCACAAGGTATTCTAAAGGGGAGGTAAAGACTTTTCGGAATAGATTTATTCCACCTGATGTGGCGTGCTTTTCTTTTTTGAAACATTAAAAATGAACCCACTGTAGGAAAATGTTTATTTCTCTGGTATTTGTAGAGAAATGTCTGCATCTTTAATCTACTCTTAAGAAGAAACTTTGAATGTTGAGTGAAATATGAAAAAGTCATCTTTAATCATGAGATTAAACCTTCTTTATTGGCTGCTTTGGTTGCAAAGAAGCCAGAATTGTTAATTGAGTCAATTCCTGAAACGTAGTCATTGTACAGTTTTTGTTGTGAAGTTTAAGGGTGCATGCACACCAGCCCTTATTAGTACACTTAGTTCGATGTGTAGTTTGTTTGCCAAGGAAATGTCGTTCATTTGAGGAGGTATGGTCGCATTATTGAACGGATCAAAAAAAATAAGCAAACACTGGTCCGCCTAGAAACCCAGGCGTTGATTCGGTTGAAGTCAACTTTGGCACAGTTCGAATGGCTACGTTAACACCTTGCGGGCCAGAAACCGCTGCAAAAGCAGGGAATATAGTGCAGGGGATTCTGGGTAAATGCATCCAAAGCAAATATGGAGAAATGGCTTGTGTTCTTTTGCCAAAGACAAATTCTACAAAATCTGATGCTTCTCCATTTATGTTTATATTCTGTGGAGAAGTTACTTGTCTTGTTCAATGGTTTTCATTTTGTTTCCTTCAGTGGTTCTTGGTGCAGCGCCGCCACAGGCGAGGAGGAGAACTGGTTTTTCAAATGGTTCGATTTGACACAATGACACAAAAAACAAGCTCCACCAGCTGTAACAAAATGTAAAAAAAATAAGATGAAAATGTAACAAATGTTGCAATTTTGACCCCAACCAAACTATCGTCTGTGATCTGTAACATTCTGCACATTCACGTTGTCCTGAAAAAGGCTGAATGTATCACAACTAAAGCGCTACATTTTATCTTTTTGTATGTTTATTATTAGCAAGGAGCATCCTAATTCCGTAACATTTTGGTAGTTTTGTAGAAACCTCAGATTTAGGGCAGAAGATGTACATTCTTATGCTAGCTACCCAGTGCTAGCTAAGCTGACTACTAATAGAAAACAGGGAAAGCCGATGCTGAAATTATTTTTCTTGTTTTAAAATAGTAAAACTTTAAGTTTCAACAGGAGCTTGCTTTGGTTACTAAAATAATAGGGATCATCATTTGTAACTTTTATGTACATTGATGGAATGAAATAGTCCCAACACAAAATCCCAACACAAAAGAAGACGCGGCATGAAAATACATGCACTTCTGCACCCTAATGTGCTCGCTGCCAAAAATGCCTTTATTACCCTAATAGTCCAATTTGTTCAACAGTGAGAGCAAAGAACATCCAAGACAATGTTCTATACGGAGAGAAATCCATGATCACATACATTAAACACCAAGCCTTGCCTGGAAGCCACAGTAAGACGATGGCTGAAGATCAAAAGCCGTCTGCACATGAACTAAATGTGGTCATGCCTCAAGATTTCAGACGGGAGGACGTTTCACCTGAGACGGATTCACCGAGGTAAATTTGAGGTTACAGGACGAGCCTCCGGTGCAACGGTGTGAATTGTGGCCACGATGTGTCACCGTGAATGCCTTCTTCAGGGCCCTCCCGCAAAATAACTATTGATTATCAATGAGTCCCTGGATGGAAATCTAATCACCAATAAGCTGGATAATCAGTTAATCATTTGAAGTCTTTTATCAAGCATGGAGGACCTCCAAGAGAAAATGGCCAGAATGTTTTGATCCCCAATTGCTTACAGAAGTACATTTATGCTTGAATGTTAAAGATAGATCATGTCGGCATGTTTTCAGCCTGGTTATTTACATCAGAGTGACCCTGTTGGCTGACTGCAGCTTAGCAAAGTGGAATTACAAAGATAAATTTGTTTAACAGAAACAAGACAATTAAAAAGCTTTTGAGCTACTATGAGGTGGTTTTTCAGCTATATCAAAATTAGTATATTTTATAAAACTGCAATGGAAACACCTTTTGAATGTCACATGAATCATGTGATCAACAACCGGATGTTACTTCTGGCGGAAAAGATGAAGACAACAGGAAGTGGTAGGAGAATGATGGCCCGGCAAAATGTAATTTTGTTTGTCATTATGTTTTGCTAGTTTGTTTTAACCTAATTTTCATGAGTCTGGTTTGGTTTTCAATCTTATGGTCCACTTGGAAACCTTCAATAAGTCAATATAGCCAATATAAACAGTGGAGGCTTCTCACATATACAATTCACTTTGAGTCTGGACACAGGAAAGTGTGTAACTCCTGCTGTGATTTAGCCTGGCCATCGCCTTCATACACAGTTCCGCTCGATTCTCATCTCTCTCCAGTGCTCCGTCTGGGCTTCCTCCCATTGAAGTGGATTCACGGCCAAATTTTACAGATTGGGTTAAGTTTGCCTCCAGCAAGTAATCGTTTCTCGATAGCCGAGAGGTTGGAACCTCTGCACGAGGCAAAAGAGTTGCATTTTATCAGGCTACCCCTAATTGTAAGTGGAAATTAGTGCTGCGTGAAGACTGGCCCTTCTGCGAGAGCTTTGGTCATGGGGATCAGTATGAATGATATGTTCCTGTATGTTAAATCCAGTGGCAACTTTGGTATTTTTACAATATAAACATAAGAGTGTAGCTCAACATGTTGTTCAATAATTACTTCAAAACGAGTCTCACAGTGTGCTTAGCACTAACCTTCTACCTTTGTATCCCAGGTCCAAAATATTAGTATGTAGTGAAATTAGTTAATTTATTTTAGTTTTTCAAGGTGAGGTCGTTGCATTGTAAATAATAATGTCTGACTCACAATCACAGAGTTCAGCCTCCATCAATTTAACTAACTTCACACATCATCACTTTTAAAAATGTGCTTTTATTAGAACAGTTGCTCTAAAACTCTAAAAAAAAAAAAATACATATATATATATATGTAGACTGAGTAATAAATATTTTAGTCAATTCAACTGTTAAGTGTTAATTTTGTTAAAAATGTAGATCCCATAGTGATTCTTCTGCTTTGTATAGTCGATTAAGTTGATTCTGTACCACTTGCTTACTGCCACTTTGCGTTATGTTCATTGTTTAGTCTCCGCTACAGCAACAGGACAAAAGGCTCAGATGGACAGGCCAGTTGTTGGGTTACTGCCTTGGCAATTCATCTTGGCAAATGTTTATATGAACTCCGCACTCCATTGTGGAAAGAAGTGCATTTACAGACAAACACAAACTAAACGTATTAGAAATTCATGAGGTGGGCTCAGGTTTATCATGGGCGAAAAGCAAATGTTTTTAGACGCAGATGCTCCGCAGGTGGTTTGATTTTCATGCAGATCCGAAGATGCGGCTTGTGAAGGAAACATCCGAGGATTTAATTTGGCAGAAATGTGTAACGGGGCTATCAAACCTTAATTACAGGAGGGCTGCCGGAGACAGACACACCACTTCCCTTCTATGCTTTTCAGAAATGCATTAGGTTTTGTCTAGGGAACAGCAGTAATAATGCGACAGAGATGCTGTCAGTAAACATTGTAAAAGATAGCATAGTGTGTGTTTGGAGTAGGCCATTTCTTTTGCCTCGAACACGGGAGTCTTTTGTGCTCGTGTTGCAGGTGTACAATTTAGCTTTTTGGTAAAAGCAACATTATGAAATGATTGCCACATCTGAGTCAGTTTGTTTCCTTTTTGTTGGGTCTACGATAAAAGGAGACGGTTCTCTAGGGAACAAACAAGCTGTGGCGCAAAGAGCGGTGATTTGTGTCATACATGGAGGGCCAGATTTCTTGAGAAAAAAATATATATATTAGAGAAAAATCATCACTTTCTTCAACATCATTTGGAGTCCTGGAAAGCCAAAACTTTGTCCTTACTGCTATACAGGGAGCTCAACCTTCAGAGCCGCTCACTTTCATTTCTTCAGGGCATCAGCTGGCTCTTGAAATTAAAGCGGCCCAACAGGCACTCGCTCTGTGAGTGCCGTGAGACGCCACACGTCTGGCTTTGTGTTTCCAGCACTCACTGTGTTTTAGTTTGGAGAGGCTCAGCCCGGCTCGGTTCCCCCCTCCAGGCCCCGAGTCTGAATCACTTTCTGCCACAGGAGCTGACATTAGCTGATTACAGTGTAGTCTGTCTGTTCCCAGTCCAATGCTGGCCAGAAAAGGACATAACCTCATCATGGACTTAAATGTTATTAACATCATTTTAATACATTAAAGATATCTGAAATTCATTTGTTTGAATGTAATCCAGATTTATTACTTTCCAGGTTAGGTTCAAAATTATTCACACAACACCTGGAATATTTTAACAGCTTTTCACAGGCATGTTGGACAGAAAGCCTAAAGTCTTTGTAGCAGCTAAAAGGTTCTCAAGTGATTCTTTCTGGACATTGAACCACTTGTCTTGGCAGAAATGGTTGGAGTAAACTATAGCATACTTTGTATGCCACAGTTTTTTTGTTGAGGACGACTAATGCCTAATTGCATCTGTAAGAAAATTTTACAAGCTAATATTTTTTTGTTTCTGATCTCTACATCATGATGCGTTCACACCAAACGGGCTTCTGGTTCACGTTCAAAGTCTACGTGGAGGCGCGTAGAGGGCGTGTCGGATGCATCAAAATCTCTCTAGCCGTTGTTTTCCGTTGCTGGCCTATTTGTCTAACGTCCTTGACTGGTCAAACGCTTCAAATCTCGCCGCTCTAGGTGCTCAAAACACGCTGCCACATAGACTTTGAATGTCAACCAGACACACCTGACGCTCAGAACACTTTTGGTGTGAACACACCATCAAAGTCCTGTGGAACGAGCACACAGATGGGTGAAATTTGAAAAAAAAAATTGCCTAGTCGCTACTCGAAATGTTTTTGGATTTACATGTCAAAACGGGTCGTTTTCCAGAGGATTTGGCCTCTTGATTCAGAAATCATAAATGGATGACTTCCTGTATTGTTAAGAGGGTGAGTCTGTTTTTTTTTTTTGTCCAATGCCATCTTGATTATTGTGTGGGTGGGATGGTGTGCATAATTTTTACCCTGAGTGGCTTATCGTTTTGCTGTATCGTTTAATTGGTTGAATGCTGCACACTTAAATTAACGACAGTCACGCAGATATTGACTTCTGACCTGCACTGTATTTCTTTTAGTTTCAGTGCAGAGAATCTAAGCTTTTTATGTGTTTTCTAAGAAAAAAAAAGGCATTTTTCTGAACATTAACTCACATGTGGAGCAAGCCATAAAAAAGAGGTGTGAGCAGTTAAAACAGCATATAGTAGTAAGAAAAACAAATGTAAATGAGCAGAAACATGCAGATACAGGCGCTCCGTTAGAAGTCTGTAACGCGATTCCACAGTCAGACGTGCTCCACAGATTTACATAGTAGGGAGGTAATTCATGACCCGACAGTACCAGACTGTCATTTTCCCTTCATCTTTTGGTTCTGTGTTAGCTGGCCTGGTATTTACACGTCATGTCACGTGTTGGAGAGCTTACCAAACGCCAAACTAGCTGTGCAATCACTTTGATTCTCTATGTAAAGCTGAAAGTCTAATAATAATCAAAATATTATAATGGCTTCTAATAACTGACATTTTTCTTGAGATTATATGTGGGTGGGTAATTTTGACAACTTTCCGTTGCAGTATCAGCAACCTGTTTCTTCTTTAAGAGCAAAGATTCAGAGACGAGTGAAAAATTAAATTACCGCCTTAAACAAAAATATATAAATATTTTTT
>CAEGAD010088990.1:0-17550 GCA_903067055.1 Poeciliopsis paucimaculata
ACTGAGAATCCATTTTATTTTTGTTTTTGGTTGTTTTGTTTATCAGTTCCAGCGTTCTTTTGAAAATAAAGTGTATCCATCTTTGGCATGCATTATTACATCATTTCCATTAAATCAGTGTAAAAAGGTCTTCAAACAATATCATCGTTTATCGCAATAATTTTTGAGACAATTAATCGCTCAGCAAAATTTGGTATCGTGACAGGCCTAGTTATGAACATAAAGAAGTTCTCATAAATGTTTACGACTGTTGTCATAAAGTGTCAATTGATAACTAATGACATTTTTAATGCAAAGTTGCACTAACAGTTGAATTAAAAGTCCATTAAAAGTGTTAACTTTGCATTATAAATGTCATTATTTACCAAATGACATTCATGGCAACAATCGTAAACAGTCATGAAAACTCCTTCATGTTCCTGACATGTTCCTTCATGTTGCGTCATGACAGTCTTATGCACAGCACTTCAAATAAAGTGTTATCAGAAAGGCAAACTATTAAAACAGGTTGACTAAACTAAATAAGCTAGTTCTTTCAAATGGTTCAGAGGGTGTGATTAGCAATTATAAATGTAATGTAAAATAAATAACATAATAGCAGAACATCACTCGGAGAACAAAGAATAGACGTAGACTAAATAGATCTGCTCTTATGGATGGACCACATTGTCGCGATACCTGATCTGGAATTTTTTTTTTAATATCAGGGCCGATTCATTTATTAATATTGGATCTATGGATTTCAGATATCAATGTTTTCCCATACAGGCAGATAATTCTAGCTGAAATTAGTTTATTTTACAATAAAATATTAAGATTAACGCCTTAATACTCTTGGGTTTTAATGGTTTTGACTGACTTTGTTCACCTATTTTCATAAACAGAGTAAACCCTGTTGAGGCTTCAAAAGACTAGAGACGGGGAGGGTGAAGGTTCCTCTTCATGCAGAGCAGCAGCCCCACACCCCACACCACAACTGCAAACAAGTGACTTAGAGCATATTCATGCGCTAGAATAGCTCAAACAAGGTCTAATTCTAGATCCGATACAAAATCTCCAGCAGGATTTGAAAATTGCTGTACAGACACACTGTCCATCCAATTTGACTGAGTTGGAGCAATTTATCAATGAAGAAAGAATTAGGTCTACAAAGCTGGAAGCAAGAAACACCATAAGTCATGCAACCATTGTTACACAGAAGAGCCCTTTTTTTTACTAAGATTTCACACAACCTGATGGCCACAGATGTTCAGTGACTTCATTTCTCAAATACGTCTTTTTTTCTTATTATTTTACCGATTGGTATATGCTGCACTGTGTTATAATTAGCTCTGATATGACATGTAAATAAATGAATATGAATGTTCAGTTACATATATTTCTGTTTATAAACTGGATTTACTGTGACTTGTAAAGTGCATTTTGATTGTGAAATGGCACTGTCTAAATAAACTGGACAGAACTGTTTTGCAATAGTTACTAGGGAATAATTGCAGTCTCAAGATTTCCGAAGCAGTAGGAAAACATTCCCAAAAAACATCTGCAGCTGCAACTTATTCAACAATGATTTGACTCACAGAGGGCTCAATAGAGATGTCTGCCACACTTAAGGTTTCTGCTTACAAAACAGCATGAAAACCATAATTCTTTCCACTTAATTATGTAGACACCACTTTCTGTTGGCATGCTACATAAAATACCAATTAAAGCATCTACACCTGTGCGATTGCGACACAGGGAGCAGTGGCTCTGGATACCTGTCTTAAAGCAACTTACACTGAAGTTAGTTCAATGATCTTTTACATAATATTGTTATATGGCCATATTAAGTCACTGCAGCTCTAATTTAATGGCATTTTACAGCCTTTGTTCATGGCCTTTGGTAAGCATGTTCAGTCAGCATGATGACCCTCAGGTCACCTTCTTAAGCAAGAAGGAAACATGTGATGCTCAGAAGGCGTCACCTGATTCAACCATAAGTTTAAAAACAGGAAGCAGTTTCTATCTGCTTTAGTAGAGACTTTTTCTTAAAATTAGAGAACAAAGAAAAATACACATTGTTCTTTCAAGAGAAAAATGAAAAACAATTCACCTTGCTCAGATCACTTATAAACAGATGATCCCAGCACTAAATTCTGTTACCCACAATAATTTCCTGTGCAGGCAGAAGATATATCGACCTGTTGTCGCAGTCCTGTAAAGGGCAGGGAATAATTGGGAACACAATATTACATTATCTTCTCATTCAGCCTTAGCCTGAGGGGTAAACATACAAGAAACAAAACAGCAGACCACCAATACTTCAATTAAGTTGTCTAACATGGCTGCACTAATGGAAATCAGACAAGCTGCTCCCTAAGAAACAGAACTGTACCAAACAATCCAGTTCTACCATGAAGATAATAAAACCTATTTAAATGTATATCTTAATTAACAAGGGGATTCTCTGCTCAAGAGTTACATAGTTGAAATCTTGTTTTTGCAGTGGAAATAAATGCAGAAGTCATCAAATTTAAAGGTCAGTGAGTCAAGATAGAGCATAAAATGCAGATCAACAGAAAAAAAATCAGCCGTTACCTTTATATGTATCACTCCATGTAGAGACCCAATCCGCTGCTCTATGGACTGAACACAAGAGCCACAGGTCATTCCCTCAACTCTGAGGGAAACTGACCACAGGTTTATCTTTTGTGTCATGACTGCTTTGCCTAAAACCACAGAAGGGGAGAAAAGATTTAAATGTCAAAACAAGAATACACCAGACAAAAAACAAAAAAACAAAAGTAGAGCAGAGGAGATTGTTTTTCTCAAGTTGAGAGATGAAACCAGGACATTGCAGCACTATGAAGGTCTTCTTTGAGTTGTTTAACAAACATTACAATCGTATCCATTATATTATTTTGTACTTGCCATTATTTCAGATTTCAATACAAACATTTTGAATCTCTTACACTATTTTAAGGTATTTGTTGTTTCTTCTATTTATTTTCTGTGTTGCATTTTATTAGCTGCTCACCCAACCTAATTCATAAATTAATTTGTCTGAAAAAAATAAATTCAGAAAGAAACGCATATAATGAATTTGCTTTTCCTGTCTTTTCAATGCAAATGAAAAGATCTCTCTCTGTCTCTAAAGGTCCAAGCTTGTTGTCAGAGAATCAGTCCCTTTATTATGAGTTTATCTAAAATATTGTGTTTACATGCGTTTTAGAACTGATTGTTCTACATTACAGAGCTACTGAAACTTCTTAAAGCCAATCATGTGGACAGTAGGTTCTTTTAGTCTTAATTAAAGCGTAATTTATAGAACCACTTCTAAGATCTGAGAGACAAAACTGGAAAGACTTGGATTTTCACCTCAAACAACAACTACAAACAAATCAAATAGGAGCTGTGTTGATGTTCTGCTTTCATCAACAGGTATGTATATAAATACATGCTCTTTTCTAGATCCAGTGTGTGAGCCTAATTTACCTCAATTTAAAATCATACCAAACATGCCTAGTTAAGCACATCAGGAGCTGCATTTACAGCAATAGCTGCTAAACCGATTATTTCTCACTTCGTTCCACCAGCAGGAACACAACACAAAATATATTAAGTCAACTTGAGCTTAAGCAAGACATCCGCATCTATGTATAGACACATACGCCGCTAACAGAAGCTATTTTATAAAGTGATGGACTCTTACCTTCAGTAGAGAAAAAGAAAGGTTAGCTACAGGCTACACAGTGTTGACTGTCAGGCTGAGAAGCTAAGCTAAAAAGCTAACAGCCTCTTCCCAGCTTTGGTGACAGTGAACCAAGTAGAGCCGTCTGGACATGTTGTCGGAAGTGAGGAACTACTGACACTGACAAACTGCGAGTTTCCTTTTCCTTGCTTTCGTAAAAACTCTTCTGTTTTTGGTTCCTTCAACTCAAACAGACCCGACTGATCGCTGGGCTTCGCTACGTCATCACCGAGGGGCGGAGCTCCGAAGCAGACGTTAAGGCATTACGGGTTAAGTTTGCCCTCAGTTCGTTCTTAAGGCTGCTACTCGTTTAGATGCCTTATTAGACCCCCAAATTATTCGGGAAATAGCTTAACATAACAAAGAATAATCTGATATCCTACATCCATTTTTACGTAATTTTATATTGAAAGAATTATAATATGTCCTATGCTAGATATTAGTAAAATGAATGTTTCAACAATATCTTTGTTATAACTTATATATCAGCAGATGGAATAAAACAGCAGCTATAATAACACATTAATGTAAAAAATGTAACCTGTACCTCTCGACATCCCAACAACCTCAGCAAAACTGAGCAAACACTGTGATGAAAATGACCAGCTTGGTGAATGTGCATGCTTGCTTTGTTGTACAATATCAATGTAAAGCTGGAGCTGCTTGCACATATACAGTTGAAACAGGGTACTTATATTCATAGTAAAAAGACACACATTTTCTATCTCACTTTGCCAGATTCCAGAATAAGGAATAAAAACTAGTTTTTATTAGGTTTTTCAAATTCAAACGTTGACACACATTTCCCTGGCATTTGATGGGATTTCCTTTTACAGAAGGGCTTTGTTCAGTTGCTTTTGTTATTCTAACACAAGATCAACACATCAAATTTGGCCCAGTCTTCCCAACGGATCTGGTTTTCGGCTTTGGCCAGAAATGACCAATGGCGCTGAGATTAGGTTTTTATGGCAGCCCCACCAATGCACTGACTTCATGGCTCCTCCAACATTATACATCTGCTGAAATCGTTATGATTGAACTTTTCAATCACAATGACCTTCCAAATATCCCGTGTGCTTTAGGGTCCAGTAATTTCACCAAATGTCACAACTGAAGTACATTTGTGAGAAAAAGTATTATACTCAAGTTTTTAATCTTCATTGGTTGTTTTTATATATCCCTGGAAAATAAATTACATACTGAACAGTCAGTCAAAACTAAAATAGGTTTGTTTATTGAACATAATAATACTAAAGAAAAGCTCAGAAAAAATAGGACATCCTCCCATACCATTCTTCTAACTTTCGTAAGATGCTTCTTGTAGTTATCTACCAATCTCTGACATCGACCTAAGGATGTCTGGCTTAACAGATTTCAGCTGTGAGATGTTTGAGGGCTTTTTCCCCCACATACAGTGCCTAAAAATATAATCGACCTTTGGATGTTTTATCCTTTTTATTGCTTTGACAAATCAATCATGGTCAGCAATATTTGATTTTAAGACTAAAATAATTATAAGAAACTCTTTAATGTTAAAGTAAAAAATGATTTCCATGAAATAATGACAAATAAAAACAAAAATAAGTCATTGTATAGACCAGACTTTTGCTTCCCCCCTCACGTCCTTCTGGGAAACTTTGGTGCTCTATGAGCAAAAGTTAGCCAAGATTCACCCATGGGAAATCCTGAAGGTGTCAGAATAGCCACATATGTCCTTCTTGCACACAGTCTGATACTTGTTTACAAGATCACACACACACACACACACACACACACACACCCACACACCCCCACACACACACACACACCTAAGTGTCCACACTCTGACACACTGACCTACTTTCTCATCCTGCATCCACACAGTTTAGGGATCTACTCATTCAAACAGAGCCGACTGATACGAACTAATCAACCAAACAAGGGACTGGGTTGACTGTCTTCTGTGAAAACAAACCCAAACTTGCTCATTTCCCACAGATGCAGATTTAATATTTGGCTCCTGTGCACATAGCAGTGCAGAGGATGCGGGTCCATGTTTTCCCGCACTCACGTGTACCCGCCTCTCCGCGTCAAGCTGTCGCTCAGGAGAGGAGAGCTCATTAAAGGAGCAGCTCCTGCTGTCCCATATCATCGTCATCATCATCACCACCATCATCATCATCCCCCAGTCACTGTCGGTCAGGGCTCCAGGTGAACGGCGCCTTCTCAACCTCCAGCGCACAAAACTCAGACGGAAGCCATGCTTCTAATGACTCAGTGTAAGTAATGGCGCATTTTAGTGCTTTTTTTTTTTTTTTTTTGTTAGTTAGTTATAATTGAAGAAAAAAAAAGTTTCATTATTTCTGCTCTGTTATATGTGTGTTTGGTTAAAAGAGCCTGCAAATGGAGTTTGTAAAGTGATGAAGAAAAAAACAATGAATAAATGATTATTTTATATACGGTTTCAGTAAGTAATAAACCTGTTTTGTGGATACAGAGAATAAGCTTGCAGTTCATGGATAGTGTAGCATGTAGAGAATGAGATTATGTTTACAGGTTTTTAATATTTGACATCAGGTTTAAGTGTTTTGGGGAGAGTTTTGAAGGAAATGTAGGAACACAGATACACTTATATGCATGCAAGAATTGTGTTTTTTCTTCAATCCAAACAACTTTTCTTTAGTTGTTTGGATCATAACCCCCCAGAGAAATGATCTCTTTCATAATGTTTGTACAAGATCACTATTCAGCGGTAAACAGAAATAACATTTTATAACAACCACAGACTTCAATGTATTTTATCAAGATTTTCTGTGAAAGATCATAAAGTAGAAAACAGCTGTAAAGTGGAAAGGAAGAAAAATAAACTTAAAACTTTTATTTTTTTTAAAAAAGGAAAATGATGGGTAATTTGAATGCATTTCATTGAATTAATAATTTGCAGAACCATGTTTGCATGTTTAAAGTTATTTATTATTCATTTTCATTTCCAAATTATGCCCTAGACTGTTTTGGTCTATGACATGAAATTTCCACAGAATTGATTGAAATTTTAATTTGTGATATTACAAAATATAGAAAGATAATTTTTAGGCCACTGTATATTTTTGTTTTTTTCTGCTTCTACATTTATATATATTAGAAATTAAACATAGACAGAGAGGCTGGGATGAGAAGCCATGAAAAACCATAACTGGGATTTGAAACATGTCTCACCATCGCCTGAACATTTACTACTTCGTGTTGCTGTAATGTCTTTTTAACCTGTTCCAATCCTTCTATCTCACAGAAACCTCAGTAGTGTTAAAATGAAACGTGGAAGGTCTGCTCTCAACTCCAAATGCCCTATCCTCCCCTACCATGAGAAACCAGGAAAAAGACACAAGCCCAGCTTTGCGCTGTCTCCACCAACAGACTGGGGCAACCTGCCCTACCATATCGTTCTGCAGATCTTCCAGCACTTGTCCCTAGTGGACCGGGCTCGAGCCTCATCTGTGTGCCGGTGCTGGAACGACGTGTTTCACATGCCCGACCTGTGGCGACGGTTCGAGTTTGAGCTCAATCAGCCAGCCACGTCTTACTTGCGCTCCATGCACCCCGACCTCATTCAGCAGATCATCAAGAAGCACGCCCAACACCTGCAGTATGTTAGCTTCAAAGTAGGAGCCTTCCACCTCCTTCCTGTCCACAATGATTCCAGATCAGCCACTTTAAAAACATTTTGTGCCTTTTCTAATCAAAACCAAATGCGCTGTCACATTGATTTGGCTTTTTTTTCTCTTTTTTTTTTTGCTTTACAGATATATTTTTTATACTTTTATTGTTTTTAATAAGTTATGAATTCCTGTTTCTGTTTGAATCAGGTTGACAGTAGCACAGAGTCTGCAGAGGCAGCCTGCGACATTCTCTCTCAGCTGGTGAACTGCACCATCAAAACCTTAGGGTTGATTTCCACAGCGCGGCCCAGCTTCATGGATGTGTCTCAGGCAAGTCCTCTGCCCATCTCGCTCTTTTTATGCAACAATCTTGGTAAAAGGGTTCCTACAAGGAAAAGGTTCTGTTCCAACTTCTTGCTTGTCCTCCGCAGGCCCACTTCGTCTCTGCTCTGACAGTCGTGTTCGTGAACTCCAAGTCCCTGTCATCCATCAAGATCGACGACACCCCGGTGGATGATCCATCTCTGAAGGTGCTGGTGGCCAACAACAGCGACACCCTGAAGCTTCTGAAAATGAGCAGCTGTCCTCATGTCTCCCCAGCAGGTTGTTATATGATTATACGACTGAAGTAATCATGTAGTCTACAGTGCCCTTTTCCCCATTTTGTCACCTTGAAAACACAAATATTTATTAGTTTTTATGAGATTTAATGTGATAGACCCACGTAAGATGAAGCATAATTGTGAACTTGAAGGAATGTAGTAAATATTTCCAAAGTTTTTACAAATAAAAATCTATGAAATAGGGGATGGATTTGTATTAAACCATTGGGAGTCAATGTTATAAAGAACATTTTAATTTCCCTGTCTAAAGACTGAACACTAGCTTGAATTAAATTGAACAGGGAAGGTCTATAAATATCAGTTTTGTGTGAACAGCCAAAGGTAAAGGGTGGGCAGTCCATCCACAAGTTATTGGCATTGAGATGTCATCTCTTTTCTCTCTTCAGGTATTTTGTGTGTGGCAGATCAGTGCCATGGCCTCCGGGAACTGGCGCTAAACTACCATCTCCTCAGTGATGAGCTCCTGCTCGCTTTGTCCTCTGAAAAGCACGTCCACTTGGACCATCTCCGCATCGACGTGGCAAGCGAAAACCCTGGCCAGACTCACTTTCACACCATCAAGAGAAGCAGCTGGGAGGCTCTGGTCCATCACTCCCCCAAGGTCAACATCGTCATGTACTTTTTCCTCTACGAAGAGGAGTTCGGGCCCTTCTTCTGCGAGGAGACCCCGGTCACCCACCTGTACTTTGGCCGGGCGGTGAGTAAAGAGATGCTGGGCCGCATCGGGCTGAACTGCCCCCGGCTGGTGGAGCTGGTGGTGTGCGCCAACGGCCTCAATCCACTGGACGAGGAGCTGATCCGCATCGCAAAGCGCTGTAAAAGCCTGACGGCCATCGGGCTGGGTGAGTGCGAGGTGACCTGCAGCGGCTTTGTGGAGTTTGTCAAGATGTGCGGGGGCAGACTGACGCAGCTGTCGATCATGGAGGAGGTGTTGATTCCAGATAACAGCTACAACATGGAGCAGATTCACAGTGAGGTGTCAAAGCACCTGGGCCGCCTGTGGTTTCCTGATATGATGCCTACCTGGTAAAGTGACAGTAAATGGACAACAACCAGTGACAGCATAACCTATCTGGACATCAAATAGGGAACCTTTTAGGCTTATTCGGACAAAAATTGTTTTTCCAAAGCTATGTTGCTATTTTACTTTAATTTTTGAAAAGTTCCTTTAAAACACCAGATCATTTCTAGAAATATTGTCATTAGCGGAGACCTAAACAGAAGAATGCAACATAAAAAAATTAAAAAAAACAATGTTACAAAGGCTCTGGTTCTATGAGCCATCGACCCAAAGGTTAATTTATATGTATGTCCCTGTTTGAGCCATTTTTGTCCACATAAGATATAAATGTTTTAAGGTTATTTAATTGTTTGGCTTGGAGTGTTTTTATTGTAATTATCAGCTTCTGTCTTAGCTGGACTGAAGCCAAGAGTGCAAACTCTTGTGATCAAGAAAGAACAAGTGTTTCCAGTTTATTGTCACACCTTAACATAAAAAAAACAATGGGTGTATTTGTGGCAATTTGTTTTTGCTTCTTCTGCGCATTTAAAGTTTAATTCAATGGTTTTACATGCTACATTTTATTTCTGTTGTTTGCCTTCTTATTGAGAAGGACTGAATGTACTCACAACATGTTACATGTGGTTGTTTGGTGACTGGCTTTTATTTCTAGGCTTATCCTGAATCAAAACTCATGCTACCCAAGTTTTTACATGAGGAAGAAAGACTGGGGGAATGTGATATCAAATATCAGTAATCAGCAAATGGGTGTTTGGGTTAGATTAGAGAAAACTTTGGGTTAGAACAAAGTGGGGTTATGCCAAAATAGAGAAATTTGCTTTAAGGAACAATAATCTTCGTTCCGTTTTGTGCTGTTAAACTTAGTCGGTTCCTTTTACCTCCTTTTCCTTAGCTTCATAAACCAGCTTTTATTCAGCAAGAGTGAATTTCAGGTGGTGTTTTCTTTTGAAATAAAGCATGTTTTTGTTGTAGAGCAAAACGGATTTGTGCTTCCAGTCTTAAATTTGCCTATGCATGCATAACATCTTAGTTATTTCTGACACAAGTTGGCTAAATTAGGAAACAGCTTTATATATGTTTAGAAATGTTCTTTGCCTTTTTGATGATATATGTTTTTATTTTTGGAGGTATGTGATCTCATAGCAAAAGATTTGATGAAATGATTGGGCTTTTACACTAAAAACCTTTAAAATATATTTTTTTACCATGTCACACACCCTCAATTTACGTAATTATTGGGCAGCAGGGACCTCATGGTGGTCTAAAACGTGAGCAGACCTCATTCAGTTTGACTATACAGCTTTATATTTCAGTGCAACCATATTGCTGAGGGAACAATGCTGTTGCAATTTATTGAGTGTAAACATATCCAAGTATCAACGTGAGTACCGGGATGCAGGATTTTCCAGAAAAACAAGCAGAGCAGACTCACTCTACCTGTATTCGGATATGACATCATCATGCCCTTTATGGTGTCAATAATCAGGTACTTCAAGTCTTCTATAAAACCGGTAATTATGTTTCTTATTGTTGTTCTTAGAAACACAGTTTCACAGCTCTCCTGTGGTGAATTCAAATCTAAGCAGTGTGAATCCCTGCTTCCCTGTGTCCCGTGTGACCTTCTCACAGCTCCTCCTTTTCACCGCTAGAGGGCAGCAGGGATCTAACTGCGGGCTGCAGCGCGTTATATAAGCCGAGCCGCTGCTGTAGGATAATGAAGTTTGCCCATGATAACTCAGCCCTTTTTGCAAGTGGATGTGCCTGTGCACACTCCATTTCCATAAAAAGCTCCAGGATTTGCAGCACAGAAACCAATTTTCCGCCTGATTCGTTTTCATTTGGATTTTGCTTGTTTTAATGAAGACGCGCCATCAGCATGCGCACACATGTTCACAATCGCTTTGTTTGTTTGGCCCGAAACAGGTGAGAAGGTAATAGCGGAGACATTAGAGAAAGGCTCGTCTGCTTAAGGGTGGGTGGCCACTAACTGGGTTAGCACCGCCTCCTGAAATCCCACCGGGATTGTAACGGGCTTTATGCATCGCTTTGTAATGACGAGAAGAGGAAGGCAGGTCCGTGCGTGCTTTAATCAAGCAGTTTATTGCAGAATTAACCACGTTCCGAGAGGCGCACGTGTGCCAGTTAAGACATTTACAGTTCGCCTCGCCGCCCAGTTGCCTCCGTTCCTCACGTGTGCACGGCCCTCTGACGGCTCTCCGTGATGACGTTCAGGCTCAGATCGTCCCCCGTGAAGTCAGAGTCAGGGAGAAACTCGGGCAAGAAGTCCACGGGGGTCTCCAGGGTAGGAGAGGGCGGGTCAGGCAGCTCGTAGCGTTTGGCCGGCGCTCCGCCCCTGAAGCCCCTCCACTCCCTAATCCACTGGTCCCTCGTAGAAGGGTCCATCCGGTCCAGCTGCCTGCCTTGCAGGAGCGGCGAGGGGGCGACAGAGTTCTTCAGCACATGAAACGTGTACCTGAGGGAAAGAGCGCGGCGATGAGAAAGTAGGCCAGTGAAAAAAACATATAGGCTTTTGATGTAAATCAGAACTCTCGCTCTCTCTCTCTAAAAAAAAAAAAAAAAAAAAAAAAGAAAAAAATCAGCACTTTCAGAGGAAGCAGCAGCTGATCCTCACCGTCGATATTAACATGATGCGTTTAGGAATCTGCAAATGTAGTTGCAGTAAAAGGAAAAAGATCTTTATCACGGTTATTGAGCTGAATAAGTCGAAAAGGAATGCAGAATAATAAAATAGGTATGATCTGATTTACATGTTGAAAACACACTAATATACAGGTTGCAGCTGTTGCAAATGCTCCAAGTTTTATATCTGTAAGGCAGAGAGAAGGGAAACTTGGAAAAAATATATATCAAGCTATTATCCTTTCTATTTCTTTGTTGTTCTTTGCTGAATGACTGATACAGTTAAATATATGAATGATTATATGACGGTAAAACATATAATAGGTAGGGGTGAACTTTTGACATTCAGCTCACAAAAATAATTTTCCTTGTTCAAACTCATAAAAATATGCGTCTGTTTTATAAAAAAGAAGGACAACGCCTTCATAGCATTCACTACAATTTATCGGTCACCAGCTATTTTGCAACTGATTCTAAATTTAAGATGACAAATTCTGACATTTTTCCTATGTCATTGTTAATGTTCTTTGAGGATTGTTCTTTTTTTTTTATTCAGTAAGAATTTTTTTTAATTATTATTACATTTGGAAGCAAAAATAGAAAACTAGAAAAAAATACAATGTTTATATACATTTTTAATTCCTTTTTTTTTTTTTCAAATATTTATACTTTATCAGACAGTTTCTATTGTCATTTTGTTTAAGGATGAAAGACAGATTGTCAGTATATGAATAAGTGTATTATTTTGTGTTGTGAAAGTGTTGTAAAAATAAATTAGTGCAATAAATCCCAGAGTGGCAGATGCAGAGAGGAGGACTGTACCTGGGCAGCAGAGCCACCACGGTGCAGAGGGTGACGATAAGGTAGAACATGGGGTCAGCCATCTGGCTCTGAAGGATCCAGTAAGGATTGGATGGAGGATTACAGGTAACACAGGCGGCGGTGTAGGCCAGCGTCACAATGAAGTACAGAGCCACACTGCCCACCATGATAACCCAATGGACCAACGTCTACCACACAATCAAAAGCAAAACGAATACACATACATAAAAACTTACATAAAACTCAGTTACACACAACCATAGGAAGATTTTCGGACATTGTGACAGAGCTGTGCGTTAAGGTGAAAATAAGCATCGCAATAGGATAGAACGAGCTGTTTTGTAGAGGTTTTACAAAATTTTTCTCTGGTTTGATGAGAAACAACTGTCAACGGTGGTAGTAAGTGGTTAATACCTTCAACGTTCACTGTGTTTTAAATGCGACAGCTATTCAACAATCGCAGTCTAAATACTGACTTACGCTGACGTTCCTACTGGTTTTCTGATTGAAGACTCGGTAATTCCGACAGAACACATCACAATGAGCAACATTAAGAAAATAGAGTTAAAAATATTTATGTGCTGAAATAGACACCGTAGTTGGAAATAACTAGTAATTTCAAGTTTTGAAAAAACAAAAAAATGTTCCAACTTTTTGAAGCAAACACTCATCAAGGTTTAAAGAACTGCTTTTCTAACTTCCTAAAGAAGCCAGTTGTGCTGCAGCACCAATTCTAGCTGGTAAATAACCAGGAAAGCATCATTACCAATCAGCTAAAAACCAGCATTCTTTACTGCTGTTTGAATAAAATAATTCTTATTTTATAATGGGCAAATTTAACTTCGATCTAAAAAAAAATAACAACAACAACAAAAACACAATCTAATTACACGGACAAACAATCTGACCAAACCTAAATCTATTCCATATATAACAGGATTGGTTTGATGTCAGTTACATCAAACATTTGGTAGCAGGTTTTTATTGAAGTTTAGGAGAATATTCACTTTTAGTTAAAACATTGACTGATTGGTTGAATGGAGCGACATATAAATATCAGTCCAGCACTCACCCATGATTTGATTTCGATGGCAAGATGCAGAAGGATAGTAAATAAAGCAGCTGTGTTGAGTGGCATTCCAAAGGTGAAAAGATCAACGTCTGAATCCTGGTACGCCTAAAGGGAGAATAAAACATGTTGTCAAATGTTTGGCAGAATGACTAATAGAGGAATTGCTGTAACCTATAATGGCAGACTTATAGATGTGTTTCCTACCAAATATGGAATGAAGAAGCAGACCAGACTTTGATAGAAGGCATCCAATATGGAAATCCAGAAAGTTAGAAAATTGTATTCCTAAATCAAAAAACGACACCTACTTACATCCAGTAGTAAAATCAATAACTACAATTTTTACTTTGAATTTATTTCCTTCACTAACCCCTTTTCCCTGACCGGTCCGGTACAGTTCAGGAACCCCTTGCAGCACCTCCACTGAAACATCTTTGTCAAAGATGCCAAACATGATGGGTGGAGTAGAGGTGAAGAACAGGTTGAAGAAGATCATCAGCCAGTAGTCGATCATTGTTGTGGCAGTGAATCCACAGAAGAACTGATACCAGAACAGCAAGTTCACATAGGCCTGAGGAGCGCGTTAAAAGGCACCATTATTTTTTTTTATAACAGAATACACAGATTATTCATCCACAGAGCACTCTGATTCAGATACAACACTCACCACATTCTTATAGAAGAAATAAATAATCATGTTGGCCAGTCGAGTGTAGCACCAGTGCCCATGGACGAGGATAAGTTTTTTCAGATGCTTGAAGCGTGATATGGCAAAGTCGCTCGCCATGACCGCCTGAAAAGACCAACACACATTACACTGTGATTCAGTCTGGGCGTAGGATGGATCTTTACTGATCGTGAAGTCAATTCCCACCTGCATGCCCTCCTGACCGGATATCCCAATGCCAATGTCAGCTGCTTGGATCATGTTGACATCATTTGCACCGTCACCTGTGAAAAAAGTTTGAAGCATTACTACCCATGTGGTCACTTTTTAGATGTTTTGTCAATTTTTTTTTATTGATCATATGGGTCAATAAACACAGATCAATCAAGATTAGGTGTTTTATGAGAACAGTTAATAAATTAGTGTATCAGGTCAACTCTGCGGGCCTACCAGTTGTGTCTGGTTCCACACACACTTTTGTAAATCCAGAGAAAAAAATCATTGTTCTCTTAGTTATGAGAAAATTTTATCAGTGGAACATTTGTAAGTCAGGTTTTTTCTTAAATATATTTATCAACAAGTTTTGAAAATAGAAGTGGTTTTCCTAGATTTGACATCGGACCAGTTGAAGACCAACCACTAAATGATTCAGTATAATTCTGAAACTAGATGAATGAAAACAAACACAATTTAAATTCTACTTTAACTTACCGACAGCTAGTGTCATGACTTTGAGCTTGTCCCTGACCAGTTTCACCACTGCGCTCTTTTGCAGGGGCGTTACTCTGCAGCAGAGAACCGAGCGGCAGTGTTTCGTCAGTTCTACGAACCGCTCCCGCAGGTCAGGCTTCATAGCCATATCTAGAGTGTTTCCATCAATCACCAGAGAAATGTTCTGGGTGGTGCCTGCGTTGCGAGGGTCGTCTCCGTAACTCCTCACTTCCTCCAGAGTGCAGTCCAGGATGGACGTGCACGTAACCTGGAAAAAACAGAAGCTGCTAATGACTTGAAATTTAGCTAAAGATGAGATGCTTTTTTTTTTTTTTTTTTTTACAATAAAACAAGAATATGTTTGGCTAATGAACCAAGTGATGCTTTTCAAAAATGCCCAGAAAATAAATAGAGATGACACAGTAGAAATCTGCTCTTTAACAGGACACAGATTACTGTACATGCTGAGTCAGGCGCTGGTCCCATTAGATTCATCATTATTGTGTCTGAATAGCTCCAGACGTAGCCAAAAGAAGGTTGTCATGATGACTACTCCACTTTTGAGTTTTTTTTAAAAACAGATTATAGTTCTCAGTGAAGTTCATTAGTGTTGGTGGGAAGGTGGATGTGGGAGGTCGTCTCTCCAGTGGTCACTGAGTTGCGGTTGTAAGAAAAAAAAAAGTTCATTAAAGTGTATTTCCTGAGAGGGTTGAATATTAGACTGGTAATTAGATATGAAAGCATTAGTTATGGTGTTGGGGGTATCTCACTCCATTCGTCATCAGTCACTGGTGCCTCCGAGGGACACACCGCAGCCCCACTTATTTCAGACAGATCCACGTGTATCCCTTAGAGCTGCCAAGTAATTTTTTATCCATCCAAGGCCAGAAGGAGAAGACATGGTCAAGTCATTATGAAAGGCTTGTTCCTGTGCAACCACATTTTAATGACCTGAGTGAGGTAGGCCCCCACACCTTATCACACTCAAGTGGAAAGTAAGGGTTTAGATTTTAGTTTAAATGTAGAAGGGGTCAAATGAATAGAGACGTTTAAATTGGAGGCAGGAAGCTTCTTGAAGTACCACCTCGGAAAAGCCTTATAAGAAACATCTAAAATGTTATTACAAACAAGATATGTGTGAATGTGGATTCATACAAAAGTGTCATGAGTTTTTAAATCTATTTAGCTTTGGATAACTGAAACTATTTAAAAAATTATTGTGTTGGTCAAATATTTTATTGTACTGCTGGAATTCATCTTTACATGAATGGCTTCATTCATTATGACAATATGTGAGCATAAGATATAATGTAAAACATAAGCATGACTCACTTTTTTGACAGTCACCATTAAATGTGATAAAAAAAAAGAAAAGAAATAATCAGCAAGTTCCACATCTTGTTTTACTTTTTGACCACTTATACACTAACACAGATTTAGCCTTGTGGAAATTAGTGTTGAAATATTCTTGTCACAAATATGGAAAGGTTCTTGATACAAAATGGGATCTAATTCTACCTGGCATGAGAAAAGCTTGTTGAGAGGTTTCGTCTGAGCATGATTGAATTTGTTGGGCATAATTGGGAAAAGTCCACACCTAATTAAGGTCCTAAAGTCAATTTTCTATGCATTAATGTGGGAGGCGAGAGGCAGCCGAGGCTGGAGTCCCACTCTCACAGTAGCTGAACACGGCAACTGCACTCAACAGTAACGCAATACAAACAGCAGGAAATGACATCGTGGAGGTTTTCTTTAGCAGAAATGTTAAACCTGAAATGCAAGCTCAAAAACCTGTTCTGTTTTGTATTTATTTATTATTCTATGTTAATTAAGTGATTTTTGACTTAAAAAATATGAACAGAGCTCCCTTTTGTCAGTATGCGACAAACACTTTTAATGAAAAACAACATGATTGTATTAGGAATAGAGACACATCATACCAGAACAATAAGTCTGTTTTTTTTTTATGTATGAAGAATTGTAACTCTGCACTCAGGGAGTTCCTCTGTCAGGGGATGGCAAACAATCATCAGAGTTACCTGCCAGTCACATATGACTATTTCACCACTTACATGTATATCCAGGGAGTAGGGGGAATTTACCCTCTGTGTTACAAACAGTGTGAGAGATATTATAAAATATCACCAAATTTCTGATTTACTGATTTACATGTTTGACCTTTTATTCACAACCTAAAATACACAAACCGATAAAAATTCCTACTGTTCTACAGCGAATGCAGATTTGGGCCAAAACAAAACAAAATCACAATATAAAACTTTTTTTTATTAATTAACAGGGATGGACCAAGAAATCACCTTGTAACCAAATTATAAGATTTTCTGTTTGATCGACCAGCAGAAAACTCTTTCAGGGAATAAAATAATTAGTAAAACAACACTTTTCAGTGTGGAAACTGGTCTTGAGGAAAGACGCAAAGACAACAGTTTTCAGCATCTGTGCACGACACTAAGAAGTTTTTTACGAGGAAAATATTGGCTGTTTATTCCAACTTTTTTGACAGAGAGCTAGACTTTCACTTGCTCAGATCGATCTATCTATCTATCTATCTATCTATCTATCTATCTATCTATCTATCTATCTATCTATCTATCTATCTATCTATCTA
>CAEGAD010088992.1:0-29324 GCA_903067055.1 Poeciliopsis paucimaculata
CAAAATAATAATAATAATAATAATAATAATAATAATAATAATAATAATAATAATAATAATAATAATAATAATAATAACTGCAATGCATAGATTAATGGATATTTTTTATCCACCCTGACTGGTAGAACTTTGTCCAAAACCAAGTATTGAGTATCGCACTTTTTAGTCTCCTGACATTTTAAAAGGTTAACAGAAAACCACACAACTACTCATCAAACCAATGTCTAACTTTTTTTTTAATGAGATTTCTTTATTATTTAAAATGAACAGGAAAATCTAATTGATAGCGAAAGTATCAGAGCTGCAGTTACAGGAGACTTTTTGTGCCAAATGCTCACTGCCAGTCAGCTGAATGACAATTATTGTTTTTCTCTGGATCAACCACTGATAGTTGCTTTTTTTTTTTTTTTTTAAATAAAAATTTATAATAAATGTTATTTTCCTCATGTCATTCACATTTTGACATCATGACAAGAGGATGATGGCAAACCATCACCGGTACACAGTCACCTTGCAAGGTTTTCAAATGGAATGTTATGCTACACATTTTCTTTTTTTAAGAACTGGCATTTTTCCAAGATTTAAAAAAAAAAAAAAGTATCAATGAGACCAGGAGTAACACTGGAGGAGCTGCAGGAGTTTCAAACATTGTGTTGTCTCTTAGAGCATACACATGCCATCTGCAAGTCCATGTCATGAAAAAGGAAATCCGACATTGTGTTATGTGAGTGTTGATGCTTCCAAACAGCTGCAGCAGGGAAGCAGCTGTGCAGCCCCGCAGCATTCCGTAAAGCAAAAACCTCTCGGTTTTACCCGATGTGTCTGTGTGCTGTGGCAGAATGTGATGCTTCAGTAAGAGCATGTTAAGTTGCTTTACACAAGCAACTTAACATGCTCACAGCTTTAGCGCTCTCAGCCTCTAATCTGATCACGGCTAATTTTCCTTTCTCTCCTCCCTGGGATTACAGAGCTGCATGAAGCTGGAGAGGCCTGTGTGGAGCAGATGGGGTCAAAGGAAAGCAGAGTGCCACACACTCTACACAAACACACACTTTACTGAGGTCGAATATGGAGCAGTGGTAATTTAGTGAGGGTGGAATAATTGTGATGGGTGGAGAGAAACAGCAACTAAAAGCTTTTCTGTGTCAATATGAATAGAAGAGCTCAAACATCGATTTAAAAAAAAAAATCTAATTCAAACACTCTTTCATCTATTTAAACAACTTTAAATGTCAAAAAGGGTATGAAAAAATACTTAATGGTAAAAACTAAATCGTTGCATCACTACCTCTGTCTCCATAAGATCTTCCTTCATAGTTGGGTGGATCTGCAGAGGCCTGACACTCCTCCTCTTCCTCATATGGCCCAACTGCATGCTAGTGTATCTGGAACAACTCTTCCTTTATGGAGCTAAATTAGGCCCAAATGTTTTGGTAATTTTAAAAAACAAAGTTGTAATAGAAAAACTAAAACTTGAAATGGAAAACTTAAGGTTGCCCCCTACACAAAGTATGGGCCAAAAGTCAGAAACAAACAAAAAAAAACAAAAAAAACAAATTGATCTGAAAGTGAAAAGATAAATAAATTGTAGTTGTAAAAAACAAACGTTTCTGAAAACATAAAATGTGGAGCTGAAAAAAAAAATCTTTGCATATTGTCACTTTCCTTGAATAATGGCCTATGTCAATTTGTTGCCAAAAGTGTTTTCGGCAAAAGACTTTGGCCAATATTTAAGGAGAAGTGAAAAATGAAAATGACTAATTTCTTCAAAAACCTTCCAGAATTAAATCAATATCTTATTTGAACTGAGAGAGAAAAAAAAAGAGCACACTTATTTTTAATTTGAATACGCGATAGTATTTTAGATGCTGAAAAAATTTAGCATCTAAATTTGACTTTTATTTTTTCTATTCCAATTTTTGTTTTTCAAATTAATATGACATTCGGCCCTGATTTAGCTCCATACTCCTCCTGCGAGGAGTTCCAGACTTGGTCCCCAGTGAGGCCTCAGCTGTTCAGAGGACAAGCTGATTAAGTGGCGGGATTTCCAGCAGATCAGAGCTGCTATTCCCAGCCTGCTCCACCAGGATTAGCTCCTCCGTTCAGGGAGCAATTTAGCTTTGTGTCGTCGTCCACCAAACCATTACTGCGACATACAAAAGTATTTACACCCGTCTACCTTTCCATATTGCATTCCCATATTAAATCCAGATGTTTTATGAAGGCCTCGAGTAAGTTTATTTAACTTAGCAGCATTTATATACAGGATGTGAAACTCAATTAATACAGCGGACAGTTTGGGAGACGAGTTGTAGAGAAGTAGCAGGGTTGAGTTCTAAAACAATATTCTGACATTTTAACTCTGGAGGAGCTGCAAAGAGCAACAACTCCAGTTGAATCATTCATCAACACAACTATTAGTCATGCGTTCCACAAGTTTAGCATTTGAGGAAACACAAAACTAGCAAAAACTTACAGTAGGGGTGAGCGATATGGGAAAGCTTTACCATGATATTTTGAAGTAATATTGTGATAACGATAATGATCGTGATAATGTGATGGTGTCACAGCAATAATAGCCCCACAAATACAAATATTGCTCTTACAAAACATTCCCATGTGTAATAAAGATTCTTCAGGACACCAGTCACATAAAGAAGTGTGATTTTAATCAGTCATTGCTCATGGTAACTTTATTTTAAAATTTATTCATGGCTCTGTATATCTGCAACCCCTGATATAAATAAGCTTTTCAGCAGCTAAACAACTCGCTCCTTTCACTAGCTAGCCATTAGCTGAACAGACTTCAAGTTTTTTTTTGCTGAAAAACTATAAACACAGCTCAATGTTGGTCTTCTTAAGGCAGGAACTTTATTTTTGGCAAGTGCTCCTATTTACTTTTCAAACATGGTTAGCATGCTAATTCATGAGGAACAGAGGAGAAAGAAAAACAGAGAAGTTTCCCCCTAAACTCTGCTTGCTGATTTAATAAAAGGGATAGTTGAGAATTTTTGAAGTGAAGTTGTGTTTAAGGTTATCAGCAGATAACTGGGGTTCTTCACACAAATCCAGTTAGCTGCTGTCAGAGGGAGGCTGATGGCTGGTTGGACACAGGCAGAGACTAAAACGGCTCAAATTTACAGCGGCGGCACATTGACATTGTGTGGTCGTTTACACTGAAATCAGAATTAGAGGGAGGAGACAGAGTGCTACCAATGTTCTTCCTGAGAAACGAGATTATGAAGAATTAAATATTCCAGTTCTGGAACACAAATGCATGACAGATGTTTTAGATATTCAATAGTAAAATAAATGTAAAAATCATGCATCTCTTGGTCCTTTTCCCAATTACACTCTGCATTAGTTTATGCTATGAAAGCTTAATAAAATTGTGCAGATGAGAAAAAAATGTGAAATAGTTGGTAAAGCACCATGTAACAGACACAAAATCCTTTCAGTTAATTTATTGTTTTTCATGTTTTAGTATTCTTCCTTACATGGTTCAGTTCAACAGGCTGTAGAATGAAAAAAAAACAATTTTTACCCATGTATTGCCTGTATGCAAAAAACAAACAAAATTGTTAGCAAACCTAAAAGGAGGTATAAAAGGTTAACCTTATAAAATCATGTCAAAGATAAACTTCCTGAATATTACAGAAGCAGCTCGTGGTCTGAATTTCTGCTTGATGCAAGCAGCGAACGGAGGCTTCCAGCCTTCAGGTTCTGGGTTTGGTGGCGAAGGTCAGGTACCCGGTGTGGCCCGGCATTTCTCTGGGCGCAGTGGTGGTCTTGATTTTTAGGGAGGCGGGGTTTGAAGCGGCAGAGGGAGGAGCCTCCTCCGTAGCCTGAGAGGAGGAAGAGGAAGAGTCGGGGCCAAAGTCGGGCAGCTGCAGGGTGACGGGTCGGACGTTATGAACTCTGAGCAGAACCTCCAGGGTCCTGACCTCCTCAAAGCCCTGCTCCGTCAGCGCCTGGCATGTCCTCTGAACCTGTTCTATGCACGGGGAGAAGGAGCACAGCCGGCCCCCTGCAGGACGACACGGGTAACCACACCCAGATAAGAAACTGGTTAATGCTGCCATCAAGTCAGCACTTCTATATTATACACGTTTTTCATACATTTCTTTTTTTTTTAACATTTTTCTAATGTCAAATTTATTGCTTTAGTTTTATGTATAAGAATTTTAGAAAATATCAATCTGGGTAGTGTGGCATGCATATGAGTCAATACTTTGCAGATTTCCATGTAATACATGCAGGTGTTTTCAGGTAAGTCTTTATGAGCGTTACAATTCGAAACCAAGACATGTATTACAGTATTATAGATTTTCCAGGCACGCACTGTAATTTTATAGCACAATCAAGTAATTATGTTACCATCAGTTGTTATAAAAATGCTATATATCTAATATGACTTACAAGAAATTTGATTTTGTAATTTAACGCCTTGAAACGCCTAGGTTTCTTTAAAAGCTCCTGCTCTCTGCACAACATGGCTCCTCTGTTAAACTTCAACAACATTTTTACCGTGTTGCTCCAAGTAGCTCCTATAATGCGCAGATCCTCCAGGTGTTTACTAATGACTAGTAGGGAAGTCGCAGGGCTCAGAAGCTTGGAAACTGCAGCTCTGAGGAGGAGCTTCGCCTCAAAGGCGGGGCTAAGTCCATTCAGGCACGTTACACAACTGAACAGTTGTCATGGAGATTAAACAATTTCTCAAATATGCAAAAGAGTCAAAGCAGCACTTCAGGTATATTTTTGATGACAGAATAAAATAACATGATGTAAAGCTCAAAAAGTCAATTTTTCATAGAACTGCTCCTTTAACTGGACCATCGCACAAATATTTTTTAATTTACACCATTGGTTTTCCATTCGCCCTAAACCTGCAATTAACCTCTTCATGTGTGAAACTGTGTGTTTTCATTGGACGTTTGGTGTTTTGAAAGCTGTCTTAGCTCTGATCCTTTGTTTTCTTGTAAAACACTTGGAATTAACCCGTTTATGAATGGTGTTGTATCTACATATAATACACACAAAAAAACAAACAAACAAAAACAACTGAAGTTTTACTGAGATAAAATCAATAAAACTTTGGTGGTCTAACTGGTGGAACAGGATTTTATGTAAAAAAAAAAAAAAAAGATTTATTTTGCAAAAAAACTAAAAAAAAAAAAAAATCCTTTCATTGAACAATGTAACGTAGATATAACATAAAATGTGCATGAATACATTTAAAGGCAATGGATTTCGCCAAAGAGAGGAGATATGAAGAAAGAATATAAAAAAAAATAAAGATTCTTCGCTGGCTAATTCTTTAGGCTGAGACACACATGACTCCATGTTTGTGAAATCAGTTTGTGTAAAATTTGATGTTTTCTTTGAAAGAACTAAACATCCCTCAGGTAAACGTTTTTGGACAGAATTCCTGGGCCAATTTACTCGGAGAAAACATTCCCTCCTTTAATAATAACTTTAACTTCTTCACATGCATTTGTTTCCCACAAAAAGGGATATTAAAACAAAAACATCCATGCAGATTGTTGGCTCCGGGCTGCAGCGTGTGGGTCATCAGAGGATCACCTACTGGCCGCGGCCTCTCGTCTCCACGCTAAACCCTGAGGTTGTCTCGGCGGGAGGTCGGAGAAACATGGCAACAAGCCGCTCATGGCTGACCTAAAGGACACACACTGACACGGAGCGGTGCAGCTGCACAGAAACCAGCTCTGGGTTGGTAAAATAAGCTGAGTTTTCGAGTTCAAACCTGAACTAGGGGGGAGTTTTAAAAAGTGAAACTGAGCAAGAAACACGCAAACTTTAGCCCTGCAATAATGGCTGAAGAGTAAATCATGACAGTCACATGGAGGTGTGATCTTCTAATTATAGGTCTTTGATGAGATTTATTTATCAGATGAAGAGTTTTACACTCTCTCCTAACTCAAGCTAGGTTTACAGTTGAAGCGATGACTTGGGCTCCAGCGTCTCCATGCCAATCACTCAACATGCCTTGCGCGAACCGTAGTTCCTGGTCATGTACCTCTGAATTTTTGCATATTAGTGTGGCTCGTTCAAACTGGACAACTTGGAAGGTGCTCTATCATTGGCTTCGAGGATCTACAATTCATATGCAGTCTGTGACTGTAATTTAAGGACTCGACTGTCTGTACGTGTTTTAGGATGGCGGAGTGACTCATGGGAGACCCTGCTGTTTGTTAAATCATGGGTTTCACTCCAAAAGTTCCAAATCACCCCAGATGTCACTGGATTTGTGGTTCGTGGAATACGAAGTCTGAATACAAAGTTACCAATTTGTCAAGCTGGCCTGCATGAACCTCATTGTTGGTTTGGTTTAGAGTTTCTACATTTAAGCAGAGTTTATCAGAGCACCTTAGTGTCCAGAAAAAGTGAGGGTATATTTAAATACTTAGGCTTTTACCATCCAGTCATAAAAAAACATTTTTTGTTGACAAAAACATTCCAACAAATGTAATTGCACTGCTGTACCAGTAGGTGGCAATGTGGAAATCCTGACCACGCCTAAAGCAGTGAAAGTTATCAAAGTTCATGTTTTATTTGATATTTATTATTTCCTGTTCTTGTGCTTGAAGGTTATAGGTAGAAGTTAGGATAAAGTGCACATAATGACTATTCACTTATTAACAGACATGATTAAAATGAAATCACCATTTCACTTCACTGGAATGGTGATTCACAACAGTCATACTAACCATAAGACAAGAACCACTACTTTTTTGCAAAACAAAACTCTTGAAAACTTAAGAAAACAAAGATTTTACTACAAAAATAAATTCCCACAGCAAATATATCAGGAGAATTTTAGAGTCAATATTTTGTGACACCTTTGGTTTTGACAAATAAACATCAAAATTATTTTGAGAGAGCATGGCTGTACTTGGCTTTTAAATCAAACACACAGATTTCTAAAGTGACTCCACCAACACAAGGAAAATATATTTGAAAAGCATCTGATGCATTACTTCCTCATGGGTTGTAGCTGTGCAGATAGTCACGTCGTGCTTCTGCATTATGACCGCAGGAGCTCAACACTTACCTTTAAATGTGTTATTTGATCTATATTTATCTCTGTATTTTCAGGTTTTCTAGCTCATCTACATCACACACAGTCTTACTTATTCTGTCTTATTCAGAGCAACATTGACCAGACCAGACATTCTTTGCTTTAACAGTTTTCATGTTCCCTTTCAGACCTTTTAATAACTTCTGCCTGGCACGTGATCCTTTCGGTGATTCACTGTCCATCCGGAGGTTTTAATGCAGTTTAGCTTTTATGAGGCATGTGAGGAAAAAGTGCATACTATATGAAGTCCCAATAAAAAACAAAAAAAACAACAACAAAAAAAACAACCAAAAAACAATTAAGTCTACAGAGGAGGAGTGTATTGTATCTGGTAACCATTAAATTAGACCGCAGCATACTTCAGATAGCAGTTGTTCCTTTGGCAAACAGGTCCAGTGTTCCCCTTGAAACGGTCACACAGTTTAGTGTCTCCTGGCAACAAGACGAACACACTGGGAGGGGTCGGGTTGATCATTCAACAAGGGCGTCTCCAAGTGGCTGTTAATGCTGTCAAGTTTGGACTGAAAGTCTAAAACGGAAAGCAATTTTGACATAATCCTGTGATTCCTCCTGGAGAAGTTCACCAGTGTTTATGTTCATGAGAAACACTGAGAGCAAGAGACAGAAAGAGAGAGAGAGCGAGAGAGAGAGAGAGAGAGAGAGAGAGAGAGGCAGTGAGTGAGAGAGAAGGAAGGAGGCTGGAGATGCTTGTTAGGATTTACAGTCCGTCTCAGAGGTCTGGGCTGCAGGCCAGAACATCGGGAAAATTACAACTCGCAGTAGGAAAAAAAAGTATGCTTTTCTACGCTATCCACTGGAGGAGAAGAACTTCCTGCAGCTTTTCAGCTTCAACTCACAGAAACTACAAAATACAATAATAAAGGAAGTCAAGAGTTATTGTGTTGTTTCACTTACTGGGGTCAGTAAGAAGAGGAACACCTTTTCTACAGATTTTCTTAGCTTTATATTTTTAACCCAGGCATAAACATGTCAGACTTTGGCTGGATCATTTCGGGTCAGCAACAGACAGGGAAAAAACCCCGTCTTGTTCTGCAGTGGGAAGAAAACAGAGCATTTCCATATGGAGTTGCATTCAGCAGCCCTCTGCTCATAGCAATACCCAGTATGGTCATGGGATCGCTCTAACAGTGATGTGGCAGTATGTTATTTATCTAGATCTGTGTGTGTGTGTGTGTGTGTGTGTGTGTGTGTGTGTGTGTGTGCGCGTGCGTGCGTGCGTGCATGAAGGAGGCTAGCTTATGAAAGGAATATGCAGCAGTGGCACCATAAAAGGGAGACGAGGTAGGAGAGTTGCTCTGCAGCATACTGGCTCCTGCTTCAGATTTATCTTCATATTGAGGCTTAATGCTTGTAATGATGCTATTGAACTCCCTTGTGATGCAGGGAATCTCCCTTTAACACTGAGCAACAAGAATGAGGGTTTGGGAAAAACAACAAAAAAAACCCCACAAAAATATCCTGACAAGGTATTCCACTGGGTATGGTGACCTCAGTGTGACTGCAAGTAGGACTCACTGTAGTGAAAAGGATAAAATACAAAATAAATCTAAAAACAAGGTAATACCTCATTTTGACCCTCCAGTAAACTGTTTAATAGATGTCAATAACAGATTTAGCATTATTATGTAAGGAAATGTAATACTGGGATCATAACATGACAAAATGTAGTATTACTTTAGGTTTCCTCTGATGCTTGTAATGGTCTAATTTAATACTTCAAATACTAAATACACTTTAATATGCATTAGTACACACAGAAACAACCATCTTGACACAATCACAGAAGCAAACATTCACAGTTTTCCCTTAAATAGGCCAGCCAATCAGTGAAAAGAAAAATAAACAGCACACATGATTTAGCTGCTTCGCAAATGCCTGTCAATAGCGTGTCTAGTAGCCTTTGCCAAATCACATTGTGTCTACAGTATGTAAATTTTCCACGATAAATAGTTACATTCAAGAGAAAAATTTGTACAAAAAAAAGGTGCAAATACTGAACAGTAATATAGGTGGAGGTTCCCTGCATTGTTGTTTAACTAATTTTAAAGGTGATCAATAAGCAAAAAAGCATTAAAAATTATGCTCCTTTTTTGGTTATCAAATTTTTAATTCAAGTGAATGTGGGTCAGTGTCCACCATGCTCCTTTGGTTCTGTAACCTCAGAACATCCCATGTGTCCCACACAGGGCCTCGGATCTCAACTGACCTATTCATGTAATGAGAAACACAAAGTGATTGAGACAATGTTCATTCTGCAGCTTTGGCAGTCACTGGAAACCTTTCCGTGTTTGCGGTAATGTAGTGGAGAAGGATTGATTGGGAGAGTGAGTGGAAATGATAAATTGTTATATTGCAGAGAGGCAAAGTGCATGGTGAGTGAGCAGATACATTGTTTATATAACAGTTGTGGTGCATCATGTGCTGCTGAGAGTCGCAGGTGGAGCTAAAGCCTGGGCGAGCTCTGGACTGAAGAGCAGAGTTCTGTACTTCATGTCAATAGTAGTTAGTTCAATAATCCATCATCATTTGTTTGCCATTCTGCTACATTAAAGAGGCAGTATTATTTAAATTGACTTTTTTGAGCTGTACACCATGTTACGTTATTCCCTCATCAAAAACATACCTGGAGTGTTGCCTTGTTTTGTGGATGTTGAGAAATATTTTAATCCCCATGGCAACTATTCAGCTGTGCAAAATGCCTAGGTGGACCTAGCTCCGCCTTGGAGGTGAAACTCCTCCTCTAAGTTGTGGTTTCTAAGTTTCCGCCTCACGGAGCATCCCTCCCCCACAACTCACCCACTCAGCTCCTTCAGACTAGCCACCAGCAATTAGCAAACTGAATCTGTTGAGCTCGTTATAAGAGCTTCTTCTCAGTGCAGAACTGAGAAGAAGTTCTGCACCCTTAACAGCCCTTAAAAACATTGTTAAGGGTTAATAGAGGAGGCATGTTGTGATGACATACAGACGTCAGAGCTTCAGAAAAAGCAGGAGTTTTTAAGGAGACAGAGGCCCAATTTCAAGAAGTTAAATGAACAAAGTCAAAAAAGTAAAGTCATATTTATAACAATTGAAGGTAACATAGTCATGTCATCGTGCTATAAAATGGAACTGGAAAACACAGAACACTGCCCCTTTAAGTGATTAAATTATTTTGTTGCTGCTCAACAAACTACTTGTTATAATTCCCTCATGGAGTCCATCTTACCGTGCTTCTTCATAGCAGCTTTGGCATGTCCCACTGCCTCCCAGGGGCTAGGGATGTCCAGGAAGACTGCGTCTGCGACCCCCGTCACTCCAAACCCGTCCTTGCACACGTCCTGGTTCCTGACGGTCACCAAGTGATCCACGCGGTGCTCCTTGAACTCCTCCATCACCTTTTCTGCCCGCTGCTGGTGGAACTCCACTGTGTGCAAGTGGCCCGTGGGGGCAATGGTGCGCAGGATGGCGTGGGAGAGGGATCCACTACCAGTACCTATAGAACCATAAAGGGGATAGCGAAATGTTTATTAGTCTAAAGGTATACAGAAGGCTTAAAAGCGGTCTCTTCCTACATCCCCCAGAATACTGTGTGGTTCTGGATCTCAGTTCAGCTTTTTTGGCACAAACTTCCACAAAAAAAATGTATTAGTGAAGCTGTTTTTATCTCTGTATAAACAAAACATTATCAGCTTATTTTATCTGAAGATAAAATACTTTGCCCAAATGTTCAGATCAAATCTTGCAAGAGCCTGACTGACATGTAGTCATTTCTTACAAAGAGCTGTGAGCCTGTCCCAGGTGGCTCCAAGCAGCTTATAGCTGCTCACTCTGCATACTTCCACAGCACTTTACCAATAAGAGGATGCTCGACTTCCAAAGCGGCATTCATTTTCATGTAGCAGCGCTTTTGGTGCCGTAAACAATGATTGCTAATGTACGTGATGGGAGAGCGAGGGAGAGCAGCCCTGTTCATGTGACTTACAGTAAGGGGAGGGAGGGCAAGCAAGAGTCCGAACCAGAGGGAGGGGCCAGCAGATCCCATCCTCCCAGACTTTTCACTTTAACCCATGAAGTGATGTCACCGCCGCCTTTGTTGCGGAGGCCACAAAGAAGACAGTGTTCTGAAACACAGCTAGAACCTTCACACTGCTGGACCGGATGGAGAGTCGCTGCTAACAAACAACTAAGGTTCACGATGGCACTTGAAAAAGGAGATAAAAACTTGGAAGATTGTTGGATAAATGGTGAACAGAAAAAGAGATGGTTCTGTTCTATAATCCTGTTCATTACTGCAAAAAAAAAAAAAATGAGTGTCTTTACATGATGAAGAACTCCCTGTTCAAACATTCGGTCAGTAACGCACTGAAACCACATCTGATTACATCAGCATCGCCCTACAGCCCACACTGGATGGAAGCTAACATTCAAATGGACTTCCTTCAAAGTTTATTAGCTGTTTACTTTAAGTTCCATATGAATGTGGTGAAAACAAGAGGCTGGTAAACACAACAATTACCAACACAACTCCTAGGACAATTTGAGAGATTTTTTTCTCTCCATAGCAACTAACTTCTCAATAAAGGGATGTTAGTCTCCAGGCCTGAGTCTTTGCACAATACAGGATCTGCAGTCACTCTGACCTCTTCGTCTTCTTGGTAATAGAAAATGTACATATATTCTTAAAATTTTGGTCAAAATATTCAGCTTGTACGCACCATAAATCTGGAAGAAACCACCAGAAAACTGCAAAACTGCTGAAACATTGAGTTCCTTTAAATCAAGGCTAAATATCCAACTGTTTAAAATTGCTTTTGAACCATAATAAAAATAAACAATAATTAACATATCTGATGTGCATTGATGATTTTGATGCACATGACAAAATGTTATGTTTATTGTTTCACAATTGGTGAACTTGAATTAAATATGTTGCCACACAAAATAAACTTAAGCTAGCTTTTATGTTTTACAATGTCACTTTTTCCCACGTACAAATTGGTGCCATCCACCACGCCTAATTAATATTGTTTCTAAGCTAATTTTACTGTTAATAGAAAATAGCTTAGTGGCTGCAGCACACTTTTGTCATCAAAGAGTGTCTGGGTCCAATCAGCTCAATAAATCAGCAAAGTCAGGATGCTAATGGTTTCTGGTTTTTTGAAAAGTTCTGGAAATAGAAAGGATGGACAACAGCCAGACCTCAGAGAAACATAAAACATTAGCAGCTTTGCTTTGAAATTAAATGGGGATTTTCTTTTTTTCTTCCCTAAAAGCTTTTTCTATTACTTGTGGTCTTTATTCAGCAGTAGATGGGCAGGAAGAAAGACAGAGAGCAACGAGAAAACTGCATAGAGAATGTTTGGCGCCCATTAGAGCTGTTTTCTATCAAATTCTACCACAATTTTATAACATTTTTCTTAAATAAAAACAAAAAAACATTAAATGGAGTAAAACAAAGTTGCTATTAGAAGGTATTTCCTTCAACAAAGACAGCAGAATATCGGCACAAAGCGTGTTTTAACGATCAATTGCACCCATAATCCAGATGAGTCTGAAGCCTAAGTTCCAACTTCAGGAGGAGGAACATGTGAGCAGCAGATGCAGCCAGATGGAAATCATCAGCTGACTGGAAAGATTTTACAGGCAGAAAAAATCCACTGGAAACAGTGACTAAAAGTTCCAGTGTGACAGAGCTAAACAGAGGATGTAGTTAAAAAAAGGATTGATACAAGCAGTCGAGGCTCAGCCGGAATGGTCGTCAAGCCAGTTGGTGGATCCTGCACAGACAGAAACTTCCACAGGTTTTGTTTGGACAAATTAAGACAAAGTGGTTTGCAAGTGGTTCTCTTTGAATCTGAAATATCAATACAGCCGGTTCTGTGAAAATCTCAGGTGTTTTTGATAACTTTATTGACTAAGTAATAGGATAAAGTCCAGACAACACAGAACATACAGCGCCTAGAAAAGGTATTCATTTCCTTGGAGGTTTTACCTATTTATTGCTTTTACAAATCAATCATGATTAACAAAATATATCTTTTTTACTTTTTTCTTGCATGTAAAAATATATTTAATAAAATAATGACCAGTAAATAAAAATGTTAAGTGCTGAAGAGGGTGCAGCTACACCAGAAATGACAAAAGCCCCAAAACAGAACCCTGAGGTACATCATAATGAAGAAAACTTAAAGAAGACACAGAATTTGATGCAGCCACATCTGTTAGGTACACCTGATACACTGATACAACAGCCCAGCACCTTTAGTGATCTGACCGTCTACTGGCTGCAGACCAAGAGTTCTGCTGCCAGGCTTCACCTGTAGGAGATATTTTATGCTGAGACGTATAAAATACGAGACATTTATCTGCCAGGTGCAAACATTTAGATCAGTGAATGAACTGCCACACTGGTCCCAAACCAGCAAAGCAGTAAAATCTGAGTAGCAACTCAGAGGTCTTCACATTTCACCGCTTTGCAGAGCAAAACCTGACAGAAAACCAGGACAGAGGTCAAATGACTTACTTCCCAGCAGCCAATTTAGAAAACGAAAGCAACACAATAATGTCTTCTCATCCTTAACCCACTGCAGGTTGATCGCCTGAGCTAAGAGTCTAATCCCACATGTTGTAGAGCAGCCACTTGATGCCAACTGCACGTGGCGGCAGCTATTCCGGTTGATGCTGAGTGTATGTGGCGTCATTACACAATACTGGACCAGAACCAAAGCCGTGCTTAGCACCGCTTTGAGTCAGTACATAAGTTGCAAACTAGAATTGGTAACCATTTGTAGCAACTCACAGATAAAGACATCCAAGTTTGAATTGGGGACTGGTCGTTGTGGCTTAAGAAGAAAATCCTATTTTTTCACACCAAGTCTGATTTTAATCTTTTTTTTCTCACTTAAAAAAAACAACAAAAAAAACCAGACAAAAACGACAGAAACTATTTTCCAAACTGGCTTTTATTTCAATCATCCATTCTGTGATTTGTACGAAAGCGTATTAGCACCAGACTGATTATGAAAATGCGGTTATAATAATAGCAGAATAAACACCCCTTTACCAGAAAATCATGTCTTAAAATTATGAGAAAAAAGTTGTTTTAATAAAAAATTTTTATGGATTATTTGTTTAGAATAGGTAGTTGCTTACAAAGTCTTCTCAAAGTCCTGAAAGTGATTATTTATTGCTGAGGTGTCAAAAGATGAATTATTTCTATTAAGTCTTATCTGTAAAATCAAAGTAAAACTTCACAAGATGCTCAACATTCCTCATTTTAATATCAGTATTACTTTTCGTTTCCTCTAAAATACAACCTCACTATTTAAACATGATTAATTCTCGTAATTAAATAAGTAAACAACATATTCACTTGATTAGTATTATATCATAGACCTCAAAGTGTAAATATTGTGTAAAACCTGCTTGTCAAACCGGATTGCAGTTCTGAGTGTGCTGACCTCCATCTGAACTATGGAAACAAAAGGGCTGCATTGAAGGGGGAGATATATTCATTTTCCAAAATAAAAAGTTCAAAATCAAAAAATTTGATTCATTGATAAAACCAAATTATCACCCATTTTTAAGACATTTTTAAAAACTCTTTTATTGAAAACTGATATTTTCAGATATTTTCTGTTGTCAAGTTAATCATTGGACATGAATGCCTAAATGAACATTAACCAAGCTAATGCAGGCGTGACTAAATGCAAAGCAGTAGTAAATGATTCAGTGTATTAGACCCTTTTCTAACAGCAACAGCTGATAAGAGACTGAGCCACTGTGGTGGGCACCGGAGTGTGAGAACATTAAACAGCACAAACATCTCTAATCTCACCTTGTTTATACAGAACACAAGCTCACACAGGTTAGTAACCTCCTCAGTAACATGTGTGTCACTTATGCAATCATAAGATGCTTTAATAACTTCCATTTACTCCCAGCTGTATATGTAAAGCCTGAGAGCTTCACTGATTTGATCTCATGTTTGCTGAATAAAACAGAGTGAGGTAATCCCATTCCAGCTACAGCAGTTGCACTAAGTGCTGAATAAACAGAATTTATGTGGGAGTCATTTACATTATTGAGAAACTTCCCATCTCAGCTCACGTACACACTATTTATTACCCAAACACAATCAATAACGTGGCATTGTGCACCGTCAGCACACACACACACACCCATCTTTCACTTCCCACTGGCTGAAAGAAAGTCCAATACTCAAAAACATTTGGGTCATTCAATCTTTGTGATGGAACTAGAGCGGAAAACCGAATGAAGAAACAGTCTGCAAACTGGACAACAATATGTGCTGCAGCCACTCTGGGGGAAAAAGACAAGAGTACAAACAAAACACTTTCTAGAATACGTGTGTGTGTGTGTGTTACTGAAACACCTGAGCTTCTCTGGGTGAAAACATCTGGCGCAGAATCAGATGTGTGAACGTAAAAATTAGCCACTGGCCACCAACTAAATAAAACACTCATAACGCAGCACTAAGCAGCAGCTACAACAACTCTGAAGAAAATTGGATTATACGAGTTACAACAATCTACTAATGTATTCCTGAATTTGAATCATCTGTCCCTGCTTACCCCTACTTTATTCACTGAAAAAAAGAAGAAAAAAAGAAAGGAAATTATCAGTCTTTTTTCTACACTTTCCACTTAAAGCTTTACAACATCAAATCAAAAATTTAATTTAATTATTTTAGAAACTGAAAAGGATTCTTTGTTTATTGCTGACTAAAGTAAAAAGCCCAAAATCCTACATTACTATTTATTTTCTTGATTTAAGTGTGACGAAATTGCATCAAACCATCACTTTTGTTGTGTACCATCACACCACTAGGTAACACCCAATAATTAAACCTAGGTAAATACAGTTGTTGTTGGGAATATACGGTACTTAAAAACAGTCTAGCGTAGGGAAAATGCAACCTGCAGCTCCGGAGCTGAAAGTAGCTCTTTGGAGACTCAAAAAGTCTCTTAAAAACTTTGGCTAAAAATAATATTATTTTTAAATATCAATATAAAAACTAATGCAGCTCTTGGTGGTTTTTATTTTCAGAAACACAAACCACCAGCAGTAATGGGTTGTTGGGGTCTACTGATTCGTAACAATCTAAACCTTTCAAAGCTTTGGAAACGTCGGGGATGGGAAGCTGGGAAACAGAAGGTGTGATTAAGTCATGAATAGAAGGAGAAACAAGCAGGTTTAAGTGTCATTTAAACGTTTAGCTGTATGAGACAAATAATACTGTTTTACAGCTTTGAAAGAAGCAGTACAATGATATCTGCAGAAGTGGAAATTGTAACCAGTCAGCCTCTAAAACCAGACTTTCTTGCAGCTGCTAATAGCCAATTCTTCCTCTGTAAGGGATTAGGAGTATGGCACAGTATTGGGGCCAAAATTAAGACTATTGGACACCCAATAGCGGTGGCTAATTCCTTGTTACTGGAGGCTGCATGTATTTCCAAAACCAGCTACTGATCTGATTTATGTTAGCCCAGCACAGCTAACTGAGCAGCTCCTGGCAAATGAGACGGAGGCTGCTCACTAGCGTTTGCTTTGGAGAAGCTAACAACTAGCAGGCCTAGGCTGATCAGCCACTGGATTGGCAACTTCTTATGCCAGTTGTTAGCATAAGAAGCTAACAACTAGCAGACTAGGCTGGCATCCACTTTATTAGATAAATACTTTTTTCTTTAAAAAAAACGGTTTAAAGAAAATGTCTAACAACATATCTGTAAGCGGCATGTATTGGATTCATTGACGTGTTGTCTTGGTAGACTTTACTGTAATCCAACATGACATCAAACATAAGCATCCATACATAATACTGACACTAATACGGAGCTGAAGTCGGCTTCCCACTGAAGCTTCTGATTCTGAGAAAGATTTTTGTGGGAATTGTATTTAATGCTAAATAAAGGTTTTCAAAACTACAAATTGGTTTTAAATATTCTGAGTTTAGTGTTGAATAATCTAATCCCAGTTTTAAAACAAAGTATTGAAGTGTAAAATACATGAGATTACAGTAGCAGAGAAAGGTACTCAGAAAGAAAATAAGTTCCCTTTAGCCATTTCTTGAATCAAAAGTTGCAATTTGAAGCCAACTTGAGCTCTTCATGTTGATATTGACTTTTAAATTTTAGTATGGTGACAATCATAACCAAGAGCTGTGGCAACAAGCAGGATTATTATAAACATAAATACAATATTATGATAATAAAAATACTTCCAGTTTAAGTTATACTCTATAAAAAAAGAATGCTGTCACAGTTAAAATGATGCAAATCCTATAAAAAAAATTAAAAAACACCCTTTAGTGGCTTGAATCTGGATTCTTAGTACTCCACAGCACCAACCGCACACTGATCACTTCACACATTCCCAAAGCCTTGTCCAAATCCCAAACAGATGACTGGGATTGTCAACAATCTGACTAAAACTGAGTGAGAGGAGTGGAACAACCTGTGTGGGTCGCCAGTCCAACAGAGACACACAGGACAAACAGCCACATATACACCCTTTCCTGAGGGCAGCTGAGTGTAATAGACACTAACCAGACACAGCTACAAGTGATGAGAACTATCAAAATCTACTAACACAACCCAACATGCTTGTAACTTCAACCACGTACAACAACAGTTTGTCAAACACATGTGACACAGAGACAGTTCCCACCTGACTCACAGACCACCGATCCTGGCTTCAGCTCCAGCATCATTGTCACCATGGCGATGTCTGTGGTGTAGAGAATCTGGGTGCGGTGAGGCAGCGTGACGGTCCACAGCTCGGGTGTGGGGTGGAGCACATGCACCCACCCGCCTTTACTACAGGTTACTTTAGAGCCGTAACGCTGACTGATAAGGTCCGTGGAATGGCGAATGACTCCGAAGCGAGTCTGTGTCTGAGCGCCATGCTGCACTTTGATGGCTGTCACTGAGTTGTGGCCCAGGTGAACAATGGCAACATCCCCATCTTGGATTAAATCAGAATATTCAATGAAACTCATGATTGGCGGTCAGTCTGGAAAACAGAGGTGAAGTATGTTATATTAAAAAGAGAAAAATCAATATGGCTGTGTTTGTGTAGGCTGGGAATTAAACTTAACATATAGCCTAAATTAAAGCAAATTGGGTACAATATAAAACTTTTATCAACAAAAAGGTCTAAAATATAAACAAACCTTCAACTAAAGCTTTTAAGGTCTTGACTGGGGAGCAAAACTGCAACATTTGTTAAATTTTCAGCCGAGTCAAACTAACCAAAACCTTTGGACAAAAGATGTCCCCACTCCCCCCCATCATCTGTGGTGGTGCTGCACCAAAAACTACCAAAGGAAATGACACAAAAACCTCTGAAGAAGACGAGGACCATTTTTGTTTCCTTCTTCACTTAACGGAAACAAAAATGAAGTAGAGGTTGCAGAATTTCTCTTGTCTTTACTAAAAGTCCAGAGGTCATTTCTCCCACAGTGCTAGACTCTCGCGTTTGTATTGGGTGTATTTACCCAGAATGCCCTGCGCTGCAGTCCACGTCCTGCTTTTCGAGCGGTCTCCAGTCCACTTGACATTCTCATACACATTCAAAACACAGCAAGATTCACTTCAACCGAACCGAGACCGAGATTTGTAGACGGACCAGAGTTTGGTTTTTTTAGTCCGCATCAGAGTTCGACTTCGTGTCACACCTCACACTTTCTACGCAAACAATTACAATCTCATGTGACTGCTCGTCCTCTCTCCCCTGGGCTCTGTACTACGTTGCAACTAGCATAACCTGCTGTAAATGCTCAGGTTAGTTAGCATAGCTACCAATGACAGCAAATCAACAGTCTTCCTGTAATGATAAGTTGATTCTCTGCCATTAGCACATTTAGCAGTGAGTGAATGAGGTTGACTGACAGCGCTAAGACACCTACTGGTTCTGATTGGTGTTTTTAGTCAGAACGGTGCATTACTTTAGCCAGCAATAGTACTAAATAGAGAGGAAGAGGAGAAGATTGATCTTTTTTCACAGATTATCTGTCTAATGAATTGTCACAATTCATGACAATTGTCAATTCATGACAACAACTTTAACAAATATGGAGAAAACTAAAGTTACATCCTGCATTTTTAATAAAATGCAACAACATAGGATTTTTTGAGAGCTCTGGATTGCTTCATGTATATTTTACACGTTGACTGTTGCTGGTGGGGAGAGACATTTCAGTTATCTGAAACTAATTTTTAAAAAATGCAAGCAACCTATTTGCATAAAGTATGCGGACTGTTGCATGTAAAATTTACAAGCAGTAAATATTGTGCGAGTATCAGTATCGGACCAAAGAAAGCAAGGAAGTTGCAGGCCTTTAAAACTGTGAGGCTTTTTATGGGTTAAATAGACTCAAGAAATTGTAACAGCAGCTGTGCTGTTACACTTAATTGAATTTTTTGTCATGGGGTCCAAGATTCCTGGCCCCTGTAGTAAGCTATGTATATTTTTCACCTCAGTTTAGTGATACTTTGATTTAAAGTTAATTAAATGCATTTCACAGCGAATAAATGACTTGAAGTTTTTTGGGGGTTTTTTGGTGAATACTAAAAACTTTTAGCATCATCATGTCATATTGACACATTCAGTGATATGTTGGCGCTTCCACATAATTGCACTAATATGACTTTGTTTACTTATTTTTCCACAACATGTTGCGGACATTCGATTAACTGTGCAAATTTTCAAACAAATACATAACTTCAAATTCCCACAGTTGCCGTGGTAACCACTCGTTTTACACCAGGCGCTGTGACGGTTAGGATTACTACTCGAGGCAGTTCTCGAAAGAGAGGAAATATAAACTTTTTTTTTTTCTGTCTGAAAGGAAAAAAGAAAAGACGTCAAGATGTCGGACAGCATAGAGAGAATGTGAGTAAGGTTTTCTAACAATTCGCTACAGAGTGTCAAGTTAAAATTGCCATTTAAATGTCAAAATCGAGTCAACTTGTAGTACTTCAGATATTGTTACTACCAGTTAAATGAAATCTGACGGTTTATTCAATGGTTTAGCTTCGTAATAGTTGACCCACTAGCTATAGCAAAATACTAATTAAAGCTAAATTATTGGAAACCTTAAAGTATCTGGGGATACAGCAGAGCAGTGAAAGATGGCAGTTGGTAAGAGACTCATAAAGTTGTCGGTTAGCCGCTAGCTTAGCAGAAAAAGTAAGCGTCTGATAGCCGTTTGCTACCTGAAGTTAACGTTAGCTTCTAAGTCACAGTTTCTTCCAGTTTAATGTAATTTAATAACATTTCAGAAATTACTTCAGGAGCATGCAGAGGTGCAAAGCGCTTGCTAGCATGAGCTACTTTCACAAAACCGTTAAAAGGTGAACGTTGAGCGTGTTTGGATATTTTAGAATATGAGCTAATTCGAGCGACACCGGTTTCCTTGACAGGTGGTACCGTTTGTCAAGCGAAATAGCCGTTACAAACTCCGTCCCTACCTTCTCCGAAGTGTGTCTTTTTTTGGTTAAAATTAGATTCAACCAGTCTGCATTTATACGTCAAATAAAAGCTGCTTCTAATCCCGCTGTGAGCGCGTAATAAGTGGCAGCTACTGCATTCATGGGCAACACACGTGGTGTTGTTTTCAACGGAAGTAATGTGAAAAGACCCGGATGATGACGAAGAAAGACCCCGGATGCTGCTATGTTTTAATTTTTTTTTATTTTTATTATTATCACTATTATTATTATCATTTTATTTTATTGCATCAAAATTTCAATACAATGTATAGAATGGGGGAAAACAAAAAAGAAAAAAATTGCCAGGGGTTACAAGGAATACCGGAGGCTTCTTAAACGTCGTCAGCGGAGAACGGCGGTGACGTCAAAAGGTACAGACTTATATTAATAGGATCATAATCATACACTGGGCAGCACAGTGGCGCAGTTCGTAGAACTGATGCCTTGCAGCCAGAAGGTTCCGGGTTCGCATCCCGCCCGGAGTCTTCATGTACGGAGTTTGCATGTTCCTCCCTGTGCTTGCGTGGGTTTCCTCCGGGTACTCCGGTTTCCTCCCACATTTCTAAAACATGCTGATCACGTAAGTATCTCCCTCTGTACTGTCCTTAGGTGTGAGTGTGTGAGTGCATGGTGGTTTGGTTTGGGATGAATGGATAGGTTTTTTTTATGATTGTACATTTATGTTAATCGCCAATGGACGTTTTCATATATAATTTTGTTTTTTTCCTAAGGTAAAACTAATAAACAAACAAAGAAGCAAAAGTCATTCAGTTATTTTTGCTTGATAAATTCTTTTTTTTTTTTTTCAGTTTTAATGTCTCTAGTGGCCTTTATTTGAAATGGCTCAGAGAAGAAAGTGGCAAACAGCAAATGTCACCAGACCAGGATTGGAGCCTGCGAGGAATGAGGCTCCTTACATGGGTTGTGCTTTCCCCTGCGCCACCACAGCACCGCTTGCAGAAATATTTTGATCTCCCGTGGCAACCATTAAGCAGGAGGGACCTAGCTCCGCCTACCAGGCAAAGCTCTTACTCTGAACAAGCACCGCCTTTTTCACAAAACTCCTCCTGGGAGATCTGGTCTCCAAGCTGAGCCTCTGCCTCATTTAGCTTTTTTAATTAATTTTTTTTTTTTTTTTTTTTTTTTTTTTTTTTTAGCACTTCTTCAAGTTTCTGTTTCTCATTCAATGCACTGTTTGTATATGTGTGTGTATTTCTTTACAATAGTAACCTGACAATATCATTTTTAATTACCAATTCAAAAATCAGCTCGTTCTGCTTTGCATTGAATGACATCATAGGAGGCACAAGGACTGATCTGGTCAGCTGGGATTCGTAAACAAAGATTTACGAATCCCACATACTTACCGTGGTAAGTATGTGGCGTCGCTGAAGGTGTAGGCTGCACTGGTAAAATGTGGCTCATTATGTGAAGTGTCAGCTGATGCAGCATAGGAGAGGCATCTGGATGTGGAACCATGTCTTGTTTTTGTTTTTTAAAGTGGGACTTGATTTTGAATACATAACGTCTCGCTTCAACATATAAATGGGTCAATAGGTGTAAACAATATTTTTTTTTACATTTAATTTTTTTTTTTTTTAATGTATAATTAGTCGCAGGAAGATTTGCTCCTGTTATTTAGGGAGTGCTGGTAATGTTGCGGTTCTCCTGCTGGACAAGAACGAGAGTCGAGAGGAGCGGAAGTGGATCGCTGCAGCCGCGTCCACGCCCCCAATTGCCTGAATGGACTGCAAATAGTGGCCAATGGGAGCGCAGACGGTCATCTATAAATCCGATTCCAAGTGAAGGCTGGTCTGAGAGCAGTCAGGACGCCGCCGGGGTGTTGTGTGCGTGCGCGCGTGTGCGTGAGTGTGTCTGTGTGTGTGTGCGCGCGCGCTCTTCGGTCGGAAACATAGGGATCTTTGTATCAACTAGTAATAGTAGTAGTAGTTCCCCTCAAGCCCGAACACAACAGGTAGGGGATTCTTTTAATTCCAGTCCGTTTTATTTGGACCACCAAGAGGCAGCTGGTCTTTTTTAACTGTTTGGATGTTTATTCGAAGGAGGCTTTTTTTTTTTCTCTCCACATTTATGCGTTTTTTTCAAACGGCTAATATGAATTATTTTAATAGTTCTAAAAATGCTAATAATAATAATAATAATAAAAATGTTTTAGATGATTTATAATCATTTTTGGGGGTTTGTGTCGCCTCTCCCCTCCATCACCGCCCGTCCAGGGATCAGCCATGCCTTTCGGAAACACGCACAACCAGGCGAAGCTGAAATACTCGTCCGAGCAGGAGTACCCGGACCTCAGCAAACACAACAATTACATGGCCAAGATCCTGACCCCGGCCATGTACGAGCGACTGCGGACCAAAGAGACACCCAGCGGATTCACTCTGGATGATGTCATTCAGACTGGGGTTGACAACCCAGGTAAACCAATTAGAAACAAACTCAAATAAAAAAATGTGTTGCTCGACAATCAAGACTGTATGGCTAAAAAGAAAGACACCAGCCTTTTCTGACTTCGACCTCAATGAGATAAACTGGGGCCAACGATTTCACATAAAGGTTTTATGTGACACAAACTGCCATCTTGCCTTAAAGGTCTTATCTCAAAAAATGTGCAAATTGGGTTGGGGTTTTTTTTACAGCAAATGCTAAGCAGATTACATAATTTATGGAAAACTGCCGCTGAGAATCCCCAGCTGCTCTGAGGTTTGTCATGTCATTTCTTGTGTAATGAGAAAGTGAGTCATATTCCTACACTGAAAAAAGAAAAAGGGTGATCCAAAAAAAATAACAACAAAAAAAACACAGTAGTTAATTTGTTACAAGTAATTAAGTTCCTCTACGTTTAATGTTTTTGAATTTCAATTAAATTGCCATTTTAAACAAACTTTTAAGTTTGGAGAACTTCATTTGATTACATGTAACAAATTAAAGCTGCAGTATGTGACTTGTTATGAATGAAAACTTTTTACATGTCTGTTAAAATGATCTTGTTTTGGTATCTGGGGAAAAAAATGGATCTCCTTTGCTTGTCCCAGTACTAACTACACTACAAATACTCTGGTGCTCAGCCCTTCCTGTTTGGTTCTTGCTAAGCTACGGCTGGCTTACCACAACATAGCCTGCCGCTAAGGCTAGTTAGCATGAATAGTTTTTGTGTAACTATAAGTTGTTTTTCCACCATTGTCACATGTAGCTAATGTACAGGACATTGATTGACAGCGCTAAAACCCTCCTCCTGGCTCTGATTAGTTGTTTTAGACCAGATTGATCTTTTCAATGTCGCCCACTGCTGCAGGCAAAAGAGAAGATTCTTTCTCACACTGTCACGACATGGTGACGGTTTTATTAAATGTAAAAATCATATTTTCATAAACGTTACATACTCCAGCGTTATCTAAATGGAATCAAGTCGGCGCTCCATTCTCTTATCAGTGTAGCGTTTTGTCCATAATGTGCTAAGTGAAGTGTAGCCTCACCCTGTAGACGTGTTTCTGTTCAGCTCTGAGAGCATGGCCAAGCTGTCAATGAAGTGGCTCTCAGCTGAGGATGAGTTTCCAGATCTCTCTAAGCACAACAACCACATGGCTAAGATCTTAACTCTGCCCATGTACAAGAAGTTGAGAGAGCGGGTGACACCCAACGGCTTCACCATAGAGGGTGTAATTCAGACAGGGGTTGATAATCCGGGTACAGTAACGGTTCCACCTTTGAGCCTGATCAAAATTGACACGTCGAGTTGACGAGAAGGAAGAACTACATATAGTGTAATTAATGTTGGTTTTTTTTGTCTTGCGACGTGACGTTTCCCTGCAGGCCACCCGTTTATTATGACCGTGGGCTGTGTGGCCGGGGACGAGGAGACATATGAAGTTTTCAAAGAGCTGCTGGATCCTGTGATTGAGGACAGACACGGAGGCTACAAACCCACAGACAAGCACAAGACTGACCTGAACCCAGACAACCTGAAGGTACTGTGCCTGGGCTTCACCGAAGGGGTCAGGAGGGCAACGGTTTCTAAACAGTCTGTGCATCCTCTCAGGGCGGCGACGACCTTGACCCCAAGTACGTCCTGAGCTCCCGGGTCAGAACAGGACGCAGCATACGTGGCTTCTGTCTGCCGCCACACTGCAGCCGTGGAGAGCGGCGGGCCGTGGAGAAGCTCTCTGTTGAAGGTAGAGAGTCGTCAGCCTGGAGCTGCAGGGGACATGGCTACTGCTGGGACTTGTATTATTTATGTGTGATTGTTATGCAAACAAACAAAAAACAACAGAAATGGATCCGTTTCCTGACAGTAAACCTGACTGGAACTTATTGTTGAAGGGAGGATGCCCTCTAGTGGCAGCAGTCTGAAAACTACAGACCCGTTGAATAAATGAGAACATCATTTATTTCAGGAACTTTTATCATCACTAGACATACAAACAACCATTTGAAAGCCTTCATTTGTTTTACGATTTTACGTCAGCAATTAATACAAAAGTTAGACTTAAAGTAAAAATATTACATTAGACACAAAAAAACGCTTTTTATATAGAAATGTGATATTATTTAATGCCCGATTTAAGATGCGTTTTTTGTTTTTCAAAAGTACTATTAATTTGATAAACAAGTCTCAGAAGAACACATATTGTCACCTTCCTAAAATAAAGGCAAAAATGATTTTTGCAAAAAAATATAAAAAAAATAAAATCACTTTCTGCAAAAAATGACACAAACCATTATTTCAGGAAGATGACGATATTTTAATTTATTTTACATGACCGTATAGTTCTGAGCTAAACCTGGTATTTCTGTCAGCCCTGCCTTCACGTAGAATTTATTTTTTATGAAATCAATCAGTCAACATGGATCAATCATGTTGACGGATTGATCCATTATTTGCATACAAACGGGCTTGAACAGACTCAGCCCTGTGCTTCAGCCGCTGTCTGACGCGCATCCTCTGTACTTGCAGCTCTGGCCGCTCTCAGTGGAGACCTGAAGGGGAAATACTTCGCTCTGAAGAACATGACCGAGGCGGAGCAGCAGCAGCTCATTGACGACCACTTCCTCTTTGATAAGCCCGTGTCTCCTCTACTGCTGGCCTCAGGAATGGCCCGTGATTGGCCGGACGGCAGAGGAATCTGGTGAGGATCGCTGATATTCCAGATATCAGAATCAGCCGTCGTTCCAGGCAGAGATGCAAATCTGCCGGTCTCTAGCGATTCGATTCAGAAACCAATTTTTCCATTCAAACCGTCTAGAGATGCTGTTCAAATGATGTGACTGAGAGGAAAAGACAGTTAAAGGCAATGGAACATTTATTTTAAACTGTTCAATAAGGTTCAGATCAGGAAGATCAAGCTTTTGAAAGACTGGTGATCGGACAGAAAGCTGCAATCGGTGCATTTCTAGTTCCATACTGTATCAAGCTCCACCAGCATGTAGCTTCTGATGGACATTTAACTTAAGTCTAAGGCAACTTTTCACATATGAAGTCATCCTAAAATACAATAAAATTAGGCACAAAACTGTTTTTTTTTAAATGTCAGGTTTCTGCATTCATCAATTAGCTCCAAAAACATCCAGCAAAAAAAAAAAAAAGACAATATTTTAGAAAATGTATCCTTGTGTTGCATTACTGCATTTTTGGATCTTTTTGATGCATTCTCAATAAAAATCAATTTATTATGTTCAATCCAGTTAGGTGCAACAGGTGCAGGTGTATTTTCACATTATTATTTAACAAAAAAGCATTTTCATATACCCCATCCAAGTGCTTTCAACTTGACAATTTTGAGCGTCACGGCAAAAAGTTTAGAACAAAAAACCCGTCAGCCATTTAACAAAAACTGTTGAAAATACTTTTAACTGCATTGGCTGTGATCAGTGTGAAAGTACAAATTCAGTCTAATGGAAACAGTGATCACAGTAAACTCACCAGATGAGGTTTAGTGACTTCAACAGATTGATGAACACATTAAATGATTCATCAGGATGGAAAACTTAACTTCTGTTGAAACTGACTGGGAATGTAAACACACTCCAGTACTAACAAAGTCTGACTCTCCAAAAGTCACTATGGTAACCAACTGCTTTAGTGAAGCGAACTAAAGGGCAGGTCGAGACAAGACAACCTAGATATTTTTGATTTAATAATTAATCTTCTATGTTTGTTTAACGGCACAGAGGCAAAACCAAACAAAGCTCACTCTTTAAAGAATATACAAAAAAAAATAAAATAAAATGTAACCAAATTCTAAAACAAGTGGAGCCAGCTTGTGTGTTTTTTTTTTTTTTTTTTTTAAATTTATTAAACAATTTGCAGCTCAATGTAACGTTGGGATGAAGGTATTCTAACAATTATTGGTCAAAGTTCATGTCTGCATGAGCTTTAATGATCTAACACCATCTCTTGTGACAAATGTGACTTTTCCTGACTAAACTGACCGATTGTTCAGACCTACAAGCAATATCCTCTAGGGAATTAAATAAACTTCACGTGTAAATGTTAATGTCTGTTAATTTTTTTTTCTTCCCTTTTTCAAACTTTCATTTCTGCCTTTTTGGGAGAAAAATAGCTTTTTTTTTCTCCTTTCTGCCCACATCCATCATCATCCACAAAAGCTGAATTAAATGAGTTGGGACGTTTCATTTCCTTTTGGGTATCAAAGTATTTTTGAATTTAATTTTTTTTTTTGCTATTCAATGTTTCAAATGTGTTGCATATCGTCACCTTGCTAAAACAATGACCCGAGTCATTTTTTATTCCAAAATATGATTTTGGGGTCATTATTTTAGCAACATTATTCGCGTTTCTATTTATTCCAGTTGCCAAACATTCTCCACAGTTTGTTTTTCCCTTGAATCTTTGGAAACTTTTCTTCTGACAGTCTGTCTCACCGTCAACAGGCACAACGACAACAAGACCTTCCTGGTGTGGGTGAATGAGGAAGACCACCTGCGTGTGATTTCCATGCAGAAGGGAGGAAAGATGAAGGAAGTGTTCAATCGCTTCTGCACCGGTCTCACCAAGGTCAGTGGGGATGTTTTCATTTCAAAACCGTTGTCTCGTTGAACGCTGTCCTCCGAACTCGCGTCTGACCTGCATCGTGTCGGCAGATCGAGACCCTGTTCAGGGACAGGGGCCACGCCTTCATGTGGAACGAACACCTGGGTTACGTTCTGACCTGCCCCTCCAACCTGGGCACCGGCCTGCGTGCAGGAGTGCACGTGAAGCTGCCGAACATGAGCAAGCACGCCAAGTTCGAGGAGATTCTTACCAAACTGAGGCTCCAGAAACGGGGCACTGGTAAGGACGGTTGCTCCCGGCGCCGGTTCTTCTCATCTTGTGCAGGGTCGTGTTAGACTTGCTCTTGTCCTCTCGCAGGCGGCGTGGACACTGCTGCCGTCGGCGGAGTGTTTGACATCTCCAACGCCGACCGACTGGGCTTCTCCGAGGTGGAGCTGGTCCAGATGGTGGTCGACGGGGTCAAGCTGCTGGTGGAGATGGAGAAGAGGCTGGAGAAAGGCCAGTCCATTGAGAACCTCATGCCTGCCCAGAAGTAAATCCCCCCCCGAAAGAGAAAAAAAAAAAACACAACGAATTTCCCTGTTTCTCCATTTCTGTTCCTTTCTAACCATCACTTTCTTCCCTCGAAGCCCTGCACTCTGATTGGCTGCACTCCCAGCTTCAGTTGTTGACTTGTGTATTTAAGGCCTGAAATGCAATAAAAATGGTTTGGTTCAAGTTGAGATTTGTAATGTTCCTTAACCCAAACAAATTCTTTTAATATGAAAGATGAGTTTTCAAATGATTTCACTGAGGGACATAAAAGCCAACAGTCAGACCTGACCCTATGTGAAAGAAGCAATGGCCATGTTTTCTCCATTTCTAGCTCACTCCATCTGAATTATTCTAATATAGAGCATGATATGTTTCTTTTAGCCCACTTCCTGTTGCATCTACTACTTTGGCTAAAACTGAACTCTTTATTTTCACATATGGTCATTGTCTGTTAGGACACCTGTTTTCTCTTTGTTAAATACAAAATCCTATTTTTAAAACCATCAGATTATCATTGATATGTTTGATTTGAAACATGTACAGTTAAAAAGTCTATTATGAAAGAAAGCTTTACATCATTATTCCAGCAGAAACATACTTGGAGTGTTGGCTTGATTTTTTTATGCATGTTTTAAAAAAAAAATCCTTCAATCTCCCATGGCAACCATTCACCACTGAGGTGCTCCTCCTTCATGCTACGGTCTCCAGCTGTTCTTCCACCTCAGAGCAGCCCCTCCCCGTGTCACCTTCAGACTAGCAGCAGCAGCAATTAGCAAACGCCTGGCAAAGCTGCACATAAAATTCAGGTGCTTTGACTTGCACTTTGCTCTCCAAGAGGTAAACTCCTCCCACAGAGCCTCCTTCTCAGTTTTTTTGCCGGGTGACTGTTAAGGAGTTGAGTTAAAATTAGATTCAACCAGTCTGCATTTATACGTCAAATAAAAGCTGCTTCTAATCCCGCTGTGAGCGCGTAATAAGTGGCAGCTACTGCATTCATGGGCAACACACGTGGTGTTGTTTTCAACGGAAGTAATGTGAAAAGACCCGGATGATGACGAAGAAAGACCCCGGAGGCTTCTTAAACGTCGTCAGCGGAGAACGGCGGTGACGTCAAAAGGTACAGACTTATATTAATAGGATCATA
>CAEGAD010089016.1:0-15437 GCA_903067055.1 Poeciliopsis paucimaculata
TGTGTGTGTGTATGTGTGTGTGTGTGTTTTTGCGGAAAAGCGCATCTTGTCTACTGGTTACCATGAAGGAAGGATCTGTGATGCAAGGTTTTCTGGTAACATTTCAACTCTTTGAGGTGTCAGTTCAAACTAAAATGTAAATAAAGATCTAATGAATTTTACCCCAAAACTGGAAATGTAACATCATTGTGTCTATAAAACAAATAAAGACAAGTAGACAAAGCAATGGCTTCCCAGACACCTAATCTACTTTCTTTAAAGTCTCAGTCAAATAAACACAAGTGTCCTATTTGCAAAAATCTGATTTTGTTTAAAACAATTATTTGTTAGTGTAGAATCTCTTTACCAAGTTACAGATTTGATTTTTGGATCGTTTTCTGTGTTATATTATCTTCTCGGAACATAGTAATTTACTTTGGGGCGTTTCACTAGAGATGCACAGATCCGACATTGATATCTGTATCAGTTCTGATATTGGAAAGAAGTTGAGAACGGGTATCCATTAGGGCAGATCTATTCAGTCTAATTCTATACTTTGAGTGACGTCATGCTCTATTATTTATTTTACATTATATTTAAAACTCCTAATTTCTTTTACATTTTTGACCAAGATAGTCAACCTGTTTTATCAGTTTCAGCATCTTTATTATTCATTTTAAATTGGCCATTTTTCTCCTAATTACACTGTTGTGTTGTTTTTCCATGTTTGGCCAAACTAGTGATGTATTTAATTGTTCTGATCCGATTCAATTTTCTGTAACGGATCGGTATCAGGCGATACTAAACCTCCTATCTGTATCGGTTCTGGGGGGGTTCTAACCTGCAGCAGCCGGGTCTTGTCGTATTCTCTGCGGTGCTGATAGATACATTGGCTAAGGAGGGAGTAGAGTCTCTCCAGCTGCTCCACGCTGTAGCCCTCACTCTTCTTTACCACCATACTCAGCAGAACCTGCAGAAAAACATGTAAAGAGAGATGTTACAAAGAATGTTTTAAATATCCTGAAGAAGAAAAAAAAAACTAACTCAAATGCATATCATGAATTATTACCGTGTTTACAGAGAGAGACGGTAATGATACAGACACAGGCAGACAGTCGTACACGTCTGCATGACCTGGCACGTAAAACGAAGCCCGGCACGGCGAGTGGCGCTTGGAGATGCGGCATTTAGAAGTCAGAAGTCTTCAAAGGCAATTAGGATCAGAGTGACAGCTAATTAAAGCTAATCATAATTAGAACTAAGTTTACATTTCACTGCTACTTTAATTAAAACATTGGGAGCAGTCGAAGGCTCTTCTAATTGACCTGTTCTTCACATTTTACCCGAGTCAAAGTCAGCTGCTCTGTGCGGGTTTAGTCAAGCGCAGGGCTCATCAGAATGCAAAGGGCTGCGACTGCAAAGGCACAATAATTAATGTTATCACCCCTGACACCAGACAAACAGGGAGATATCAGCAATAAACCTGTGCATATGTGGGGGTGTGTGCGTGCGCGTGTAGCCGTCTTTTGCACCCGAGGAAGACAGTGTCCACATGTCTAAAACAAAAATCAAGGCGATATTGTGATTAATAAGACATGCGTGTTTGTCAGAGCCTTTCATCAATGAACATGTGAGACGTAATTACAGTGAACAGGGAGGGGGGAGGGGTGGAGGGAGAACTACAGAGGCAAAAAAAAAAAAAAAAAGGGCTAGCAGTGTATTAATCACTGAACTTCATCTAACAATGATTTGCAGTTAAATAAGAGCGCCTTGATTAAAGCCAACATATGAACAAGCACCAAGAGAAACTTCACTGCCCTTTTCAGTGAAAATTTGGCCAAATCAAACAATTCTTTGCTTTCTTTTTTTTCCCCCCTTTTGTTCCTGAGCACAAACTGTTCCGACCGAAGTTGCCGAATTTTAAACCTACTGAATCTTACAGCTGTTACCGACGAGGTCTCAACAAAGCGCCGCTTAAAAATAGAACAGCTGAGTCATTATAAATGCAACGTTATTATGTCTGAGTCAATTTAAGGAGGAAACAGATTTTGTCTTGGAGCTTTTTTTCTGGGTGTTTTCAATAAAGCAACTGCACATTCGGAAGTATTTTGTGAAGTCAGCAACAAGAGCATTGTTACCTGTTGTAATGAGTCTGATGTCATTACATCATCTTTCATTACAGCTCAATGCAGGTGACATCACATTACAGGTGATGTATTGAGAGGTGATGTCGTTACAGGTTACAGGTGATGTCAAATCAGTAATTCAGTGAAACTTGAATTATTGATTTGATTATCTGTGGCTGAAGTATTGAACCTTTGGTTCTGAAGCTGCAAATAGCAGAAAAAGAAAGAACAAAGCATTGGTAATATATGTTAAGATAATAAATGATAGTGTAAATAGTTGTTTTTTTTGCCGTTCACTTCATTTCATAGATTTTCCATTACAGAAAGAAAGAAACATTGAAAAGTTTAGCTTTTTTTTTTTCCATTTTATTTTTTCTGGTTAAGAAGGAAAAACTCAAAATATTTGATTTGATTTTTTTCTTTGATTGAAGCTTAACAGAAAGCTGTTAAATGGCTAACATAAAATGTTAGTTCTTTCTGAAATATTTTCTAAGAATTCTATTGGCTTTTTCTCAGAAATAATGTTGGTTTCGAGACTCCAAAAAGCCAAAATGGTTCTGTGAGTTGGAAGCACTGCTGACCTCAGATCGTAAGCTACTGTATATATACTAGTCATGAATAAGTCAAATGAAGAGGCACACAGATGCTTTTATTGCTTCCTGAGTGCACACGAAAAGTCTATATGAGGCTTTATTTGCATAAATTATTGGTGTTGCAAGCAGAACTGCGGTTTACTAGCTTGTTTATGGAATTAACAGAAGAGATCCAACAAGCAGTCCTCTACTGGCTCATACTCATTTCTGCTCTTCTTTAAGGACTTTTAACACTAAAAGAAGTTTTTTAAAAATGTGCTGCAGGTTTTTACAGAAAGATTATATTGATTAATTCAACAAAAACTCACCTTTCTCTCCTTTACTTGAATTTTAATGAACTCGAAAAAGGGGATCAAACCATACAGTTTAGATGTTTGCAGATTTCAGTTGCCAATCAGAAATAGTAGCTCGTCAGCAGAGAATTGGTCAATTCCCATCTTTGGCTGATTGATTGATGCAGCTCTAATTAACAGCAATGAAGAACTAAAATAAATATACTCAGTCCTGCCTTCTGTTTTTAAGAAATTTAACGCCAAATTAATTAAATCACACACTCCATCCATTTTTTTTCTCGTGCTATTATTAAATCAGAAAAACATTGGGATTTAATCTGGTTTTTGCATTGACATATGGCCTGTTGGGCCCCAATTAGCTCAAACTGGATGAACATCTGTGAAATGTTTTTTAATGTTAGTATTTAACTCTAAGCAAATAAAGCCAGTTTTTCTGTATACACCCCACAACAACCAGATTAAATCTTTATTCAGTAGTAAAAAAGTTACAAACAACAAAAAAAACAACTTAAGTTTTCATATCGCTGTGTTGTACCCCGTACATGAATGATTTACTTCAATTTTAGACTAGACACATCTAAAACCTTGACTATTATCAAGAAGGAAGAAAAATCTGTTCTAACTTTTGAGTCCAAAAGTGAAGACACAGGACTCGATACATACATTCATAAACTTAATTCCTGAAGAGTTCTTCATAAAAACAAAGAAAATAATGAACAACCCTGACAAGCCACTTCATGAGACTGTTATAAAACAGTCTTCAGCCAGGCGCTTTTTAAGATATGTTGTAACACAGACTGCTACAGGAAATTCTTTCTGCACTCCACCATAAGCATCTACAACAACTCTGAAGGAAACATTTCATCGCGATTCATAAAGTATCTTTGACTTGAATACCTTTCAAACATTCACACGTGCAGGATGGTAGAATAAGATTTTAACCTGAAAACCTCCAATTGGTCATTCTAGTAAATCTAAGTAGTAGCCATACATAAAACACACACTCAAAAACCTTTCCAGATTTTTGTAATACCTTCTTGGACAATCAAGAAGATATTCTTGATTGTCCAAGAATACAATCAAGAATTCTTGATTGCAGATTATAAAAAATAATCTAACTCAATCATTAGACACTGAATATGTTCTGCTGGTGTCCGTTTTGTGCTTCAGTATCAAATCGTTTCTTTGCTTGGATGGATTTAATACAGCTCAGAGATAAAAATGGCTGACATCGCTGTGAGACGCCTTTTTAAACAGCCACGCCTAAAAAGCTCCAATCAGCAACATTTCGACCCATCGCGCAAACATGAGAACGGGAACGTAATTTTCCAGCCTTCCCTTTGTTCCCTTTCTACAGCATTCCTTTCCATTCCCATCATGCTTCAGTGTGATAGAGAGAACATCTTTTTTTCTTCCCTCTGTAATGCAAGTCCAAACCTGAAGCTATACTCAGTGTGTAACAGAGCCTCTCCTCACCTCATTTTCAGCCCCATTTTAACACTTTTGAACAACAAAAACCTCTGCTTCCAGCATGTTTGTCTTTTCTCTCTGTTCATGTTCCACATTTTTCTTTTCCTCCTCCCCTGTCCATCCCCTCGCTTTCTTCCCTGCCTCGCGCGAAGCTGATTGTAGCAGTTTACTTCCCGGCCCTTTTTGCCGGCTCGATCGGGATGCCGCCGTCAGTGTGTGGTAAATGGTGTGCGAGTGTGTCTTACACAGGCTCAGTGACTGAGTGAGCTCGCAGCACACAAAAGGCCAGTAATCCCTTGCATTAAAGACTACTACTGACATGGGCCATTTAACCTTAGCCCTCTAAACTCCCTGCACTATTGTCCCCTCCCCATCTTTCTTCACATCTCTATTCTCAAGTGTCTTAAGACCACAGATAGACGGTGTGGGATGCTTCTGCTAGTAGAGAACAAATCAGGATGGTGATATATAGGGCTATAGTGCCTTACAAGAGAATCCCTACTTATCACATTAGTTCACATTTTGTCGTATTACAAACACAAATTTTAAAGGTGAAGTATTATGCTCCTTTGAAAAAAAATAGGATAATCCTGTAGCCTTTACGAAACATGTTCATTAAATTGCGCAAAATCATCCTTAAATAATGAGATTTCAGCCTCCTGTCACTTTAAATCTAAAAAAGCTGCTGGCTTTACCCCCCGAACTCAACGTTTACACTCACATGTGAAAAATAGGTGCAAACAGATGCACAATTACACAACCGCACATTTTTGAAAAGCAGAAGATGAGCCTCCTGCACAACCAACAAGAATGCAGCAAAAGGTTGTCATTCCCAGTGGCCATTGGGCGACTGTGGCTCTGTGACTGTGGTAGAGTTGTCGTCTTGTGATCGGAAGGTTGTAAGTGTGATTCCAGCTTCCTCCTGCCACATGTTGGTGTGTCCCTGTGCCCAGGGACCAATCTGTGTATCAGCGTATAAATGTGCGTACGTTTGTGAGTGCAAATGTACAGATAGTGTTGTGACTGCTGAATCCAACTTAATTGGGAGGTTTTTGAAATGGCTCATCTTCAAGACACCAAAATGTTTAACTTATCCCTTAAAACCAGCTGTTTGTTGTTTTTTTTTTAAGTGCTTTGGCTGTTTTTAGAAGCAGTAGAGACCCAAATGGGAATATAAAAATGTGCAAAATGTGACTTTGTGCATAGTAGTCCTTGGGGTATTTAGGGCTAGGGTGCTTTTAATGCATTTTTATTAGTTCTTATTTACAGAAAATAAATAATGAATAGCATATAAGTGAATTAATTTTTTCCCTAATAAACATGCATTTTCACTTTACTTGAAATTTGATTTCACATTTTGATGCCTTGAAATTGCCACAGGCGAATCAAGGACTTTCCAAACATGCATGAAAGAATCAAAGCAACACTCCAGGTGTGTTTTTCAAGCAGAAATAACATAACACAAATCTCAAAAAAGGTCATTTTACATTTAATATTTTCACTTGCAAAAATTTTGGAAACTCTCGCTTGTTTTGCTTCCACTTCACAAAGCTGCATTAGTTTATATTGGTTGATCACACATAATCCTGTTACATAGGTTTTAGTTTGGTGTTGAAACGTGGCAAAGTGTGAAGACATTCAGAGAAGTGCATAACAGTGTCACAACTGAACTCCGCTACTTTTTTGCAGCAGCATAAATAGTATCTTTTTCAATATCACTTTCCCAAATAAAATGCGTTTCATAAATTCACAACTTTATGGCTTTGAGAAGAGACAGCGATTTACTCTTGTGAAATGTGTAAAGCGCTGCTGTGATGCTGTCTAAGTTTTATCGTGTTGCACACAAAGCTTCTGTTAAACAAACAAGCTGTGAACAATCATGCATGAAGACAGTAGCCGGCTGTGATGTAGCAGAGGGTCTACTTTGATCACTGAACGCGTTTCTGGCTCCACCGACTTGTGTGTGTAAGAGTTGGGGAGTCTTCCTCGGCACTGACTGAGAGAACAGGGTTCGCAGGCAGTAGGGGGCTTGAAACCCAACAGTTCCTGTCATCGGGGACACCATTAAGCCTTCGATATCTGCCTCGGAGAGCAAAACTCCACTCCTCCTTCCTGTTTTCCCTTTCTTTCTTTTTTTTTCCACGTGAGGCACAACCAAATAAATAAATTATAAATGATTCCGGTTTGTTTGTTGTTATAAAAGCCAGCGAGGCCGGCTTTACCACCACCCGTACCGAGTGGTACGGGTGGGTGGGGAGTGGATTTGCAACTAAAAAAAAAAAAAAAAAAAAAAAAAAGTTATGGCAGAAAATAGTATCTTTTTCAGTGGACCTGGTCATAAAATGTAAATAGAACTGTTTTTTTTTTTTTGTTGTTTTTTTTAATCTCATCAGCCATCCAGAGGTTCTGCTTAATTTTGAACAAGTCTTTATTAAAAGGTTTTTATGATAAATTATGCAGGGAGATGTGTATTAGTAACTAAACTAATAGTTACTGTAATACTATTTGGGAATAGTAGATCAAATTAAAAAAAAAAAAGGCTAAATGAAGATATATGGAGCAAACCCTTAAAGAGAAAATAATTGCAGATTTCTTGGGGTCATAATAAAAATGACAAAGAAATCTCAAATTAGATATATACAGAGTAAACTGTCAAAAACTTTAGTTATAGTCAATAAAGCATGTCCTATAGAAACAGCTATAGAAATTAGTAACAAAGAAAGAACTAACCAAGTTAACATAATTACTAATCGATTGGATGATGCTGCTGCTGGAAGACATTAGATTTAAAAATAAGTTTATACATCTACACACTTTGAATGCGCAAAAATCATTTGTTGGTTTTTTTCTTACCTCGTTTTAATTTGTTATTTTATTACATTAATTTCAATATACGTTTTTTTTTTTTTTTTTTTTCAAACAGCAAATCAAAAAAAAATCCGACTGAACCTGTAGCTTTAGACTTCAGTGTCTTCAGAGAGATGCTAAAAAAAAATGTAAGTGGTAAAACTCGAGTGAAAAAAAAAAAAAAAAGGTCAAATGAAAATATATGGAATTAAATAATAAATCGAAATGTTATCATAGTCACCGCCGCGCAAAGATCAATAAAGGAGTTACTTTTGATCAATACGGAGCTCGGAGATTTTCAGCGGGTTTCCTGGGGATCGGATGGATCAAACCCTTCTAGATTATTTCTGTAAGAAATAATCTAGAAGTCAATCCGAGTTTAATAAGTGCCTTTCCTGGCGCATTTAAAAATTTGATTTAGCGAGAAGACCTTAGCTGGTGCTAAGCTGACTGATAAAGTTTATCCATCTATCCAGCTTAGCACATAGTCATAATTAAATAAAGGGGAGCTCAGCACATTTACACCCTTACACATTTATGGAAGGTTAAGTTCTACAAATCAAATATGGTTAGAGAGATGGCTCAAATATAGTCGTTGAGAGAGAGAGAAAAAATAGCGAGAGCCACAAACTGTTCTGCTCTTCTGAAAGAATGAAATAAAGAATACAAATAATCCAGGGAAGCAACACGATTTTTTATTACATGGATGTGGGAACATATAATTTTAAAGATATCAGGAGATCCACATCCTTAAAGAAGGATGTGGATCTGTTTTGCCCCTTGCATGTGGAATGCAATCTGTGTAATATTTATGTGTACCATGATGTGAAAAGTGTTGTTTTGAATTATGCTGACCATGCAATAAGGCTCACAGACAGCCCATGTATTATGAGAATATATATATTTATATATATGTAAACAGAATGAAAAGGCTGGAGACATCAAACTCAGCAGAAAGGCTTAAAAGTGCTGGAGGTAAATGTTTAATATAGAGAGACACAGATGTGGGTATCAAATCTGTTACTGCAAGAAGATAGAAGAGCATTCAAAGAAAATATATTTTTGCCCTCCAGGCATAAAGAGCAGAGGTAACATCGCACTATGTGTGAGAACATATCTGTACCATGAGCTTTGGCCCTTTAAGAACAAAGTTAAAATAATTAGATTTAACATTTTAGTTTGACTGTAGCATCATCCCCCAGTGATTACTGCTGGAAGTGAGGCTGGACTTGCTGAAACAGAAGTTCCAGGTCTTTTCCTAAGGGACTGTAGATTCTTATTTGTCAGATTTCCAAAAGGGACATATTTCCAAATCCACCATGTTCCCAAGGAGACAGAAAAAATAATATAGCAGCAGGTTTGTTGTACATGATTCATTCCCTCACTGGCTCAATGAACAGCAGAAAATACAGTTTCCTCTTAAATAACATCCTAAATGTCAGCTTTCTCTGACTAAAACACTTTGCTTAAGTTTCAGTAATGTCATCTACACTAAAAGGTGTTTCCTACTCCAACCCGATGGAGCTTCGGTATGGTGCATTCACTGACTTGTAAGAGATCAGACCTTTTACTTCCAACAGCAAGTCACAATAAATACACACCAACATGTCACACTTAAATAGAAAGCGTGGCACTAAACTCCAACCAATGGGGGTTGAAAAACATAAAGGTGGCATTAAGACTAAAAAGGTGAACAATAAATAAACCAATAAATACCGGACATTTGAAAGCCCTCACCTGAAGAGACAACTATATTCTGTGGATCGGCAGGTTATGACTTTTGAGTTTCATTAATAGGATCTACTTTCTCAAACCTTATCAAAATACAAAGCTTAATGTGATAAATGATCAAGACAACATCAGTCTGAAAGTAATAACTGCAAGGCAATAATGCTTCCAACCCTTCAGTCTGCTGTTTATGCATTAAACGTGAAGGCAAGTTGACAACGCTGCTTTCCCTCCGCCTCCCACTCTACCTTTCTCTCAGCCTGATTGGTTTACAAAGCGTTTACTTCCACACTGAGCGACTGCACGCTGACTGTTCGTCAACATGGGGTCGACTTAAAGAGAAGCCAAGCACTCAAAATGCCATTTTCATGAACTGTGCGACTAATCAGTAGTCCCAGATCTTAAGATTACACAGGGAGAAGGCGGAATAAGTTTCAAGAGGCGCAAGTGTTGCGAAAGGGTATAATAAGTCAAACTGTAGGTTTGGAGAAAGTACAGCGAAACAAAAATGGCAGCAATAAAAGACTGCTACATAAAAAGAAGTTGACACACCTGGCCGTCACATATGAGGCCAGGGGGGCCTCAGCTATGTGACCAAATCAATATGTAAATAGCAGCACTGTCAACAACATCAGGCAGAATGAATGTAATGAAAAGATGCACTTCAAATGCTATTTTATTGACAACCAAGCCGCAGACCAGCACTGCTATTATGCTGTTTTCTTTTGAACAGACATGTGGCTTGGCCACTTTGCCAGAGGGGCCCCTGCTGTCATTAGAGCTAAAAATGAAACAAGATGACAAACTGGAATAGCGCCTCTTTTTTTTTCTTTCCTTTTGCTGACAGGCTTCTCTAAAACAGGAAATCCTGACATGCTTTTAAACGCTACGCATTAAGCCAAAAGACTTCACACTGTTCCAGCCACCAGAAACACCAGCTTTTTTGTTGTTGCATAAAAGCATCATAATCTGTGTGTGTGTGTTCTTGAGTAAAACGTAGCAAAAAAAAAAAAAAAAAAAAAAAAAACGGGTCCCAGATTGGATATCTTGTTTCTGAGTTCTCATCTGCAATCCTCAGCACCACTTCTCCGGGCCCATCTGTGGACAAGTGTCTGAATCTCGATGAAAGAAAACAGCTGAGATTGAGAGACGGTTTGAGGAGGGAGAGAAACAAGCAGCGGGATCCATTTATTCATGCTGAGGAATTAATTTTGATCCAGACAGCGTCATCAGCATTAAGCGTCACTTCAGTGAAATTGGCAGCAACAAAAACTTGATTTTACTGACCAATGAGAGCAAATGATGGCGCCACGATGAAACAAGGCCCTCTCTGTCCAACAGCAATTCATGGTGAGGTCTGTTAAACTAACCTCTATTAGTAGTAATGGTGATGAATCAACTATTGAAATAATGGTTAGCTAAATTAACGATCGTTTAATTGTTATCTGGAGTGTACAGACTTTAAAAAGTTCATTTGTTAGAAGAATTATGTCCCCACGTAGTAATTAGCTTAAAACTGTCCAAAAAATATATAAATGTTTCACTTGAGATAAAAAAAAAAAAAAGAAAACTGTGTGCATAGCATTAGATTCACCTGGACCAAATTTTTAGTTGCATCTATTTTTAGCTGCATCCTTTGCTACAAGTTCTCAGGCGTACACTAAAGGAATGCTACATTATTGCATTTTTGTCAATACAATTTTTATTTTCAAATTTAAAAAATTAATTATATTTATTTGCGTCTCAATGCATTTCTAATATATAATTTTTTTTAAAATCTGAACAAAGTAACATTTTTTTATCTAAATAATCAATTAATTGTCAGAATAATCAACATATTATTTGATATCAAAACAGTTGTCAGTTGCAGCCCAAATTTTACCCACAAATTTGGATGTATTTTAGGAGTTTCTACATGACGGATCAAAACAAACATGTCCATGTGCTAGAATGGTCAAGTCAAAGTCCAGACATCAATTTAAATGAGAATCTGGCGAGATTGGATGGAGACAGTCATGTCTCCATCCAATCTGACCGAGCTCGAGCTTCTTAGTGGAGAAGAAAAGGGGGGGGGGAAAGTCTGTGTCTAAATGTCCAAAGCTGGTGAAGATGTACCCCAAAACAATGAAAGGAGGTTCAGACATAAGCCACACGTTTCAGATTTATATTTGCAAAAATTATTTTACTTTCCACTTCACATCACATGCAACTCTATCGGTCTACGGCAAGAAATCCCAATAAAAGACATTTAAGTATGTGGCTGTAATGTGACAAATGTGGAAAAAGTGCCAAGAGTCTGATTTTTTTACTTTCTTTCTTTCTCTCTATCTCTCTCTTTTTATGCAAGACACTGTAGTTCAGAGTCTCTTGAATCTAGTTAAAAGTCAGGAATAATGAGCCCTCCACAATCAATGAATACAACTGAGGAGAAAAGGAACAGCGTGCCTCCCACTGCAGGCCCCAACACAAATCAGGCGCGGCGCCAGAAACGGTCCTGCCAAAAAAAATTTTAAAAATCTGCTTAAACGGTGACTCTCATCCTGTGCACCGGAAATTCAATTTGTTCCATAAGCCCGGGAAGAAAAAAGCAATTATTCACAGTCCACACTATTCACAATCTGCTTCTTTAAGATAGATCCCTTCTTCTCCCATGCTAACAAATAAGCCCCCAGATTAGTGGTGTGTGTGGCTGCTCATAGGGGCGCCCAGTTGAAGAACAAAGATTAAGCCGACTAAAAAGCCTGTCAATCAGATTGAAAGATAAATTCGGTCTCCGTGAGACGAGCTACGCGCCCCACTCCCTCCCCCACACATGGTCCCCGCCCCTCGTCTTCCTCGCAGGACATGTGCAAAAAGCCACTAGATAATGGTTTGATAGCTGGATGTCACTTTGGAGCATGCAGGAGTGGACTAAGCACATGTCAGAGGAACACTTCTTTTACACCAATTACACTACACAGAGCTCTCAAAAACTAACCCCCACATCTGATCAGTGGGAAGTGCTGTCAGGGGAGCCCGCTGAGCCGAGGCTCCAATTTACACTTGGGGTATTAGGTGGGACCCTACCGTGACAGTGCAAAGTACCAGCCGAGACGCTCCCCGCGACATCAATGTCTCCCGGCCACGAGGGAGGCAGATCTGGCGGAGCCGACAGTTGCTCATGTTTGAGTCATAGCCTTGTTTGCTTTGCATTTCTCACAAGAACAACACCTGCTGATGGGGAGTGGTGAAAATGGCCCGCTTTGGTAATTGGGTCCCTGCTAAATTCAAGAGAGTCGATGGTTTAATGCTAGATGAGGTTTTGACAGACGCTGGCATCAACGCGGGATGAATGGAAAATGACAGGATAAGCTTATACTGGGGGGGGAGGGAGAAGATAAAATCTTACCAAGTATTTTTGTCTGCATTTACAATACTTGAAATGAGACCAAACTAACTTACAAAAAACTTTTCAGCAAGAAATAGAAGTTTGTTTTAAGTCAATAATTCCGTATTCTTGATGAAAAAGTACTATTTATAAGTGAAATAATGTGCCCTAGTAAGATTGAGCTTTTGCAATGTGCTGTATGCAGCTATCCGCCTGTTGAGTTCAGCAGCGTCAATCAATCACCTTTAGTCCCATCTCTCAAAATATAAAAGAGGATATTTTCTTTTCATGACCCTAATAAGGCAATATTCTTTACTTCCTTTCGTAATTAACCTAATCTTGAAAGCATCTTTTATGATGAGATCTACAGAAAAGCAATCAAACATAAAACTAGAAATGAAATCCTCTGAATACGTCAGAAATAGGTGCTCCCGGTACTCTTCAGAGCGGATGCTGTTACAGACTGAAGGAGACCCATTTTAACCATTTCCACCATCGGTGAGATGGTGACAAACTGGCTTTCATAAAGCAAAGAGGCGGTTAGAAGTTTCTAGAAAGTACCAGGCATGTTCAGCCTCAGGTCTCCACTGAATAAGATGAATGTGGCAAAACAAGGTGTTCTGTTTTCTTCTTCAAAGGAGTCTAATGCTGCCTAATTAGGGAAACGGGCTGGATTTGGAAATGCAGTGATCTTTTGTAAATCTCAACGTTAAAGGGAATTCCCTTGCTTCACAAGGAATATAAACAGACTGATGTTTACAGTAAATGTTTTATATTTTGCTAATAACTAATAAAATTGCTATAGAAAGTGACACCCATCAGTTTGTGTTTGTTCTGACTTTGTAGCCTGAACCTTGTTTAACTGAAAAGCTGTGCAACACCAACTGCTCTCGCAAACACGAGATGTGACATTGTTCTCACTCTAGCCCTCTAATTAATGTATATTTACAATAAACTAATGTCTAAAACACTAAATCAGAGCTTATGCCCTCAAATAGTACTCATTTTGAATGGATTCTTGTAATAGCTTGATGTCTTGTTCATTTTGAAGTGTGCAAGAAAGTTACAAACTGCCTCGGGAAAGAATATAAGAAATACACCGTTGCTGTTTTTAGTCGGGTTTTATGTGTAGAACTACTTCTGTTTGTGCTGTTTTGAGGAAAACAGTTTCTGAATTTTATTATAAATATTTTATTAAGACGGCCGCGGTCAGCTAAAATCCGTGTCAGCCGGTCAAAAATGTACAAAATCAACGAGCTGAAACTGGCGAACAAAATGTGCCATCAGTACGTTTCCACTTGGTAGGCAAGGAGAGTTTATTCATATGGCAATGTTCATACACAAAGATAGCTAAAATGTGTACAAAAGCAAAAGCTAACTGTTAACAAAAGCCAAAAGTTTCTAAGATGAGTACCATGACATTTTTGGTATGACAGCTAAATGAATGTTTGTGTGAACTGGCCTTCCTACAGGAAGTGGGCCTACAGTGAGATCATTTACTTTGTCCTGCTTCTTCTCCTAAAAGGTGCCTTAAAGTTTAAAAACACATTCTATATTCAAGTTATATCTGAGCATGTATGTGGAGTTGCTGTTTTTAACCACAAGGAGCCTCCTCCTCCTGTGCCATGCAGTTGTTGTTTGGTTTCACCGATGTAGAAGTCAGTGCAAACGTTATTGGATCGGACAGCACACACAATGCCACTCATGTGAGGCTTTGGTGCTCTGCCCTTGAGATAAACCAGCCTCTGTCTCAGGGTTTTGTAGAGTTTAAAATTCAACACCCGACGCCACGGAGACAATCTAGAAATATCCAGATATTAACTAGAGACACCTTTCTCTGCTTTCTGAAGCCTTATTTGTTTTTACAAATTCAAAACTGAATGGGCAACTTTTGAATTTTGTCTTTTCTATAATTCATCGAGGTAAATATTTTATTTGTTGGATTACTGTCTGCCGGTGCAGCACTACAGTGTGCAGGATGAAGATCGTTATTCAACGAAAATAACTCAAACCGTCAAATAATGTGGATTTTTAGGACGCCTGAACAATAGGTATTGCTGAAGGAGAATTCCTACGACGAGTAGCACAATTTCTCCTCAAATTGCAGGCTGCAATCAAAGTCCAATCCGCTTCTATTACGTCCTTCAAGGCCTCAGAATGTAAGCGGGTTAAAAAATAAAAATAAAAATCAAGCAAAAAGGGGTGGTGGAGTTTGGACTGCAGCTTTACAAAGCTACAATATTGGTGGTATAACAGTTTTAAGACTCAATAAATCATATGCATGAATTTCCATTTCAAACCCAGTGATGTTTTCATGCTTCAGCCTTTCTCGTGCTTCTCAAGCGGTGCGGCTGTTTTAAAACGCATGCCGTTCTTATTATAATATTAATGAACAAAGGAGAGGGCAGACTCCATAATTCATGGCTAGTTTAAAATTTAACCCTCAAGTGGATCTTATTTCATATCTATAGTTTATTCAGAGGATTTGGTTTTAGAAGGCTTTTAAAAAAAAAAAAAAAAAAAAAAACACATTTCTTTAGGTCTTCAAGGACACATTATACCAGTTTGCTTCTTAAAGACAATTTGAGAAAGAAAAAACAAAATGGCAATGACCAGCTTATACACAGTAGTTTTAAGATAAACTTCAATGGCAATCAATGGCTTTTAAAGAGCACCTTCGTTTATGAGCGCACCTGTAACACATCAAAACCAACAAAATACGCCTTGTTGGGTTGGAAAGTGTTTACATTTCCTTCACAGTGCTGTGAAATTGCCTCCTCATATTTTTCTTATGAGGAAAAAATGAGGAGTTGGTTGTTTTTACGTTACAACCACAACGTCTTGCACAGCTCTGGAGAACCGGCTAACGCGATAACGATCAGTGTAGGTGAGAGCTGGGTTTTGATTTACACGGAAGCCCGTCATGATAATTTGTTCCAGAAGTTATTGCGATAAACAGTAATATTGTTTTGAGACCATTTTCAAGTGATGTACCAGTGATGGCATAATAAAGATTAATCAACATGTAACACGG